>PVKA01007500.1:0-77522 GCA_004027165.1 Ctenomys sociabilis | reverse complement strand
GCCATTCATGAAATGCAAATAAAAACAACACTGAGATACCATCTCACTCCAGAAAGAATGGCTATCATATGGAAATCAACCAACAACAAATGTTGGAGAGGTTGTGGGGAAAAGGGAACACTTCTCCACTGCTGGTGGGAATGTAGACTGGTACAACCATTGTGGAGGTCAGTGTGGAGACTCCTCAAAAGAGTAGCACTGAAAATCCCATTCAAGCCGGCTATCCCTCTATTGCAAATTTTCCCAAAGGAACTGAAAACATTGTATCATAGTGATATATGGGTCCCTGTGTTTAGCAATGTGTGATAGCAAAATCTTGGAAACAACCAAGATATCTATCACATGAGGAATGGTTGAAAAAGATGTGGTATTTCTATATAATGGGGTATTACTCAGCTATTAAGAATGATAAATTTGAAGCATTTATAGTGAAGTGGATGCCACTTGAACATATACTCATAAGTGAAATAAACCAGACACACATTTGTAAATATCATATAGTCTCCCTAGTATAACAAGCGAAAAGCAGAAATACAAATGGAAATGTACAACAACAACTAAAATCAATTGAGTCTGAAAAGGCAAAGTGAATGGCATATGCTGCAGGATACTAATCAGCTTTTCTTCTGGATGGTTAACAACCTAAGTTCACAGATCAAAGTTGGAGAAATAGAAGAGCCACAAGGCCAGCCAACATTTTGGCCCTAGCCTTTCAAGGTCAGCGAAGACTCAGGACACAGGAGAACCTGTACTGCATCATCATGAAACTCAGTTGAGCTCCAAATTTTCTGAACAAGGAGGTTATGGAGCCACAGAGGAAAGAGACTGAAGTTCTATAGTGTTCCTGGGGAGAGTCACATGGAGAGAAAACTTTCTCTCAGTCTCTCACAGAGAGCAAACTGGTCAGGCATTGGCCGTGACTCATCCACATGGATGACACAGACAAAGGATCTACAGAATAATGTACAGGACTACAAGATAAGCCCTGAGGTGACTTCACTGACCACATAAGAAACATAAATTACATGTGTTGGTATATAAATCTTGCTCTATCTAGGTCTTAACCATCCAGCAGAAAAGTATAAAAATGAGATATACATCACGGGGCCATAATATTAAGCTGAGCTGTAAATGGCTATGGTCTACAACTTCTTTGGATAACTCACCATTGTTGTGGAATGCTGGACTGTGTTGGATTGTTGTCGAGTTCAAGCACCTAAGTTAGTTGAATGACAATGGAGTGCCCACCTTTGACAGGTGTAAACAAAGGAAGGGGTATAGAAAGGAAGAATCATGATGTGTGTGTATGGACAGTACAGTTGCGATAGATAATGCTGTACTTCTACCTAACTCTATGAGAGGCAAGATTTGTACTAATGATGGTTGGAGAGGATATTATATCAGCTTCTAGTACTATGGACAACCACTAGGAAAATATCAAGATAGAAAGTTAATTATTGAATCTTTGATGTAATTCAGGTAGAAAAATATGATACAGAAAGAGCTACGTTCTCTTTTTTTACTGATAAGGGACATACAGTGTAATAATGTCTGTAAGTATAATATCATGTATGCACCTTCTATGATACCAAAACATTATGAAAACATTTTGCAATGTATTAATTTATCAAATCCATCTTGTCTAGGTATCTTAAAATATCTCATTTATATTTGTACTTCACTAAAACAAATTTTTTTTTAAAAAAAAAGAGGCCCACAAGCCCTGCCCTGACTGCCAAGGCAGCTACTGGAAGTGAGGCACAGTGTCCAGAGCTCAGACTCAACTTCCCAGATGATCCAGTAGGACTGCAGGGCCCTAGGGCTGCCTCCTCCCTATGGCTAGACTGTTATCTCTACCTGTCATCTCTACAGAACAGCCCTGAGTAAACATGACTAAAGGAAAAATCAGCCTATTCCTGGACATTGGCACAGGTCTCTTTGTCCTTCTCTAACCATGACCTTCCTTGTAGAAACAGACTTTAGAAGACATCTTGCTTTAGCTTTAACTTAAAAAGTTTTTTCCTTAGTTAAAACAGATCCCCAAGGACCAATAAAATCCTGTCACCATAAAAAAGTTCTAAGGAGACTGGCTATGTGGTGTCCAATAGCTTTAGGCCTATAGATAGAGCCAGTCTTGTATGTGTGACATAAAACTCAGAGCCACAGTATTAAAAGCGGAAATCCATAGAACTGCTCATTGCTTACGATGGGAGCCATATCTAAAATACTGGATGAGACGCTGAGTTAATTTGACTGAATGCTGTGTATTTCATGATAAATGTATAAATTCCCCTGGTTGATTTCTGATGTAACAGGTTTTTCATGTTGATAGTAAATATAGGTGTGACCTTTCAATTATATTTCTCAAAAGTAACATTGCCTAATGTTTTAAGTTTTGAGTTCAAAAACATAAAAGTAAAAAATAACTTTCTAGTGTCATCATTTTCTCACAAGGTGTAAGTGGAAAAATATGCCATGCTGTACTTAGATTACTTAAAAGCATTGACAACAAAAATAAGGTAATAATATGCTTTTCATAAGTCCTCAAAATTTAAAAATAATTATAACTAAAGCTAGAGAGACTTATAGCAAACTGTCAGACTCAATGAATAAAGAGCTACTGAGCTACAATTGCTATGCCTTAAAAGGTTATAAATTTACTTGTTAGCTCAAATGCTCATGCTTTAATTATGTATGTTCTAATCTCTTAGCAACTGTGTTGTTTCCTAGAAGATACCAAAACTCAGGTAATCATACAGGTAAAAACAATAGTGAATATGCTTGATTGCTTTTAGATTCCTTTTACGGGGATCCACCAAATTTTATCTGGAGACATATTAGGGCTTTAACTAACTATTTCTACCCAGCCCAGATGAGCTGAGCCCTCCCCAAGCTTTTCTGCCTCATTACAAAGAAAACTATCTTCACATTCCTTGGGCAGGGCTCATTGCACTCAAAAGGTGCTCCTCTATCAGTCTAAATCTGTCAGGAAATCCGCTACAGTGGAAGTTGCCCTCATGTTCCTTGGATAGGGCTGCCTGCTGAAGGCCTTAGAACCAAAAAGCTATACCTTGCTCAGTGGGCCCCAGATACCTGACATAAGCTGCAGAAGTTAGAAGTGTTTGCAGGAATGAATTTGTCTGAGTTGAGGTGTTTCATGGAACAGAGGATACAGAATGGAATTATAGGTGGAAAATGAGAATAGTGATACTAGCAACCTACAGGAATAAAGGTCAGTTGGGAAACAGAGAAAAAGTTATGCTTCCTTGGATCCAGACAGAAAGAAAAGACATTTCAAGCAAAAATGTCCAAAGCTATAGCGAGGGAAGAAAGAAAGTGTTCATGATGAAGTCAGACGAAGTTTCAGATTGAGATGGCCATGGTTCTTCCCTCTCAGCCTGAGGGAACCATGTTAACTGCCAATATAAGGAGAAAGTCTGTTGTAATAGGTGATCATGCAGATGTGTTAGTTGCCCAGCCAGTGCCCCCCCTTGCAAACCCGAGAGTGCTCAGTGTTTTCCCTAGGTCTTCACATGCCCTGAGTAATGAGTTGGCCAGTTTACTTGAGATCATGTGAAATGGCCATGAAAGTAACAAAGGGATTATACCCCACATTTAAGAAATCTCTGCTAATGGGCCTACAAAAAGTTCTGACTAGTCTTTATAATCACAAACTTGAAAAAAAAGTATTACATTCCAGATCCTTCTGCTTATCTCTCACTAGCTGCTCAAAAGATATCAAATCATTGGCATGTGAGATGCTGAGGTCCCCTGGACCCTATCTTTGTCATCTTTATGGAAAGTCATTACTGCATCCTTGGTGAACATCATTTTTTTCTGTATTCATAATTATCCTGCTGATATTATTTGGTCCATACATGTTTGTTTCTTTGGCTTTGTCTCCTCCAGACTTAAAGCTATTTTGCCTATACAGGATAAAAGTGCCTGGTGTCTATTGAGGGCCTTTAGCTAGAATGTCTGAAGAGTATCTCTGACTGCTGAGCAACAACTATGACCCCTTTCAGCTTGAAGAAGCCTGAGCTCTTGTCGCCCATGGTTCCCTCATGAAAGTTCAGGTTACTTCTTCAGAGGAGAGAAGGTTGTAAGCTGCTGAATTAGACAGAAATGTTATAGGCAGCCAGACAGGGCTAGGCCCTCAAGGAGACAATATGGAAAACAAAGGGACTTTGCAGCTTAGAAGAGAAAGATATTCCCATATGGGTCATACCTCAAGAGAAAAAGGGAAACATATACAGCTACATACTTCCCTAGGGATGGGCATCAGGCATTAATATTCTAAATAGTTATCAATCGCCTTGAAAAAGCCCAAATGAGTCACTAACATCCCCAAACAGGAGGAGACCCTATCCTATATTCATGTCCACTTTCCATGTGACTTACTTCCTCATTTGGTACTGGATTTAATCAATTTTACCTGAGCAATGGTGCTTGTACTCTCATTGGTTAACTATAGTTTTGCCCCACCTCATGTCCACCTGAGTGAGTTCCCATGTCTTCTCCACCATCTTAGATTCACCTCACCACATGGTTTTACTCTATAAAAGTCCTTAGAAGAGACAGCTTCTTGGGGACCACACTCTTAAGGACCATACCAGGCCCCTCTCCTGTCCCTTTCTTGGATAGGGGCTTTCTTTCCACCAATAAATACATTCTGATTATTAAAAACAAAGAATAACATATCAATTTTTTTAATTAGGTGTGATTTTAACATTTTTGTTATAAAGAAACAAGTAAAAGTGAACAATATTTTAATAAACTATATGGAGGATAAAGTGCATTCTAGATCAAAGAAATGAATATTGAACATCATACATACTGCAGATAAGTATGAGTTACATAAAGTGGGTAGACAAATAAGCATGAGGAAAGTAGTATCACAAATTGATGCAACATCTCAGGCTACTATCTGGCAAAAATATTTATGTATAATGTGCATATTTTATTTAACAGAAAAAGTTTTTCACTACACTGGTATAAGATTTCCAATATATGTGAATACAAAATTCATCATTCCTATATAACTTGTAATGGTAAAGTTACAAGTTTACAAATAAAATTGCAAGAGAAGTAATAAAATACATGTGTAGAGGGTGATTTAAGTAAATTTGAGTTCATGTAGTAATATAATATAGTCAGTTTTCTAAAATTTAGGTAAAACAGGGCCAGCCAAATAGCTCAGTGAACTAAAGCATCTGCAAGTAGGCACAGGAGCCAAGGGTCTGATTCTCAGGCCCACTATCCCAGCCCCACCCCTGGGGTGCACTGAGACAGCAACTAAGACTGGGCATGATGATGCATGCCTATAATCCCAGCACTTGAAGGCTGTGCACAGGACGATCACTAGGAATCTGATCTAGTAGTGAGACCCTGAGAATTCTATAGACCCTTCCTTAAAATACAAAAAAAAAAAAAAAAAAACTAACACAAAAATCATCTCATAACACAAAAATATTTTGACATATATTTTAAGGTTGAGTATTTTTAATATATTCTTATTCAATGTTCACAATAAAAATTTAATGTGGTTCTATGGGCATACTCAAAATAATATATGACATTACAGAATACATACTGTTTTATGGATATATAAATATATTAGCATAGGTGTGCAAAGGTTTTTACACCCTTTACCTCTTACCTTCTTGAGTAGAATATGATGAAATATGTTGTTATTTTCAAAATGTGTATCTTTTGCATATTAAAAGCTTTTTATTTATTTTTTTTATTTTATTGGAGTACAAATATCAATCAGACAGTTTTAAGAGACCGTAACAAGACAGATTCAATAAATTAATACATTGCAAACTGTTTTCGTACTGTTTTGGTATCATACAAGGTTCATACATGACATTATACTTACAGACATTATTATAGCAGATGTCTCTTATCAGTAAATTGAGAGTGTAGTTGTTTACTTATCTTATTTTTTATACCTGAATTATATCAAAAATTCAATAATTATTTTCCTAGTGGATGACCATAGTACTAGAAGCCAACATAATAACCTGTCCAAACACCATCAGGGCAAATCTTGCCTCTCATAGGATTATGTAGAAGCACACCGTTATCTATCCCAACTGTACTGTCCATACACACATATCATGATTTTTTCTTTCTATACCCCTTCCTTTGTCTACACCTGTCTAAGGTGGGTACTCCATTGTCATTCAACTAACTTAGATGCTTAAACTAGACAACACAATCCAACAGAGTCCAGCATTCCACAACAATAGTGAGTTATTCAAAGAAGTTGTCGACCATAGCCATTTACAGCTCAGCTTAATATTATGGCCCCGTGATGTATACTTCATTTTTATACTTTTCTGCTGGATGGTTAAGACATAGATAGAGCAAGACTTATATACCAACACACATACTTTATGTTTCTTATGTGGTCAGTGAAGTCCCCTCATTGTTTATCTTGTAGTCCTGTACATTATTCTGTAGATCCTTTGTCTGTGTCATCCATGTGGATGAGTCATGGCCAATGCCTGACCAGTTTGCTCTCTGTGAGAGACTGAGAGAAAGTTTTCTCTCCATGTGACTCTCCCTAGGAACATTATAGAACTTCAGTCTCTTTCATCTGTGGCTCCATAACCTCCTTGTTCAGAAAATTTGGAGCTCAACTGAGTTTCATGATGATGCAGTACAGGTTCTCCTGTGTCCTGAGTCTTTGCTGACCTTGAAAGGCTAGGGCCAAAATGTTGGCTGGCCTTGTGGCTCTTCTATTTCTCCAACTTTGATCTGTGAACTTAGGTTGTTAACCATCCAGAAGAAAAGCTGATTAGTATCCTGCAGCATGTGCCATTCACTTTGCCTTTTCAGACTCAATTGATTTTAGTTGTTGTTGTACATTTCCATTTGTATTTCTGCTTTTCGCTTGTTATACTAGGGAGACTATACAATATTTACAAATGTGTGTCTGGTTTATTTCACTTATGAGTATATATTCAAGTGGCATCCACTTCACTATAAATGCTTCAAATTTATCATTCTTAATAGCTGAGTAATACTCCATTATATAGAAATACCACATCTTTTTCAACCATTCCTCATGTGATGAACATCTTAGTTGTTTCCAAGATTTTGCTGTCACAAATTGTGCTGCTATAAACATAGGTACACATATATCACTATGATACAATGTTTTCAGATCCTTTGGGAAAATTCCCAGTAGGAGGATAGCCGGCTTGAATAGGATTTCTAGTCCTACTCTTTTGAGGAGTCTCCACACTGACCTCCACAATGGTTGTACCAGTCTACATTCCCACCAGCAGTGGAGAAGTGTTCCATTTTCTCCACAACCTCTCCAACATCTGTTGTTGGTTGATTTCCTTATGTTAGCCATTCTTTCTGGAGTGAGATGGTATCTCAGTGTTGTTTTTATTTGCATTTCATGGATGGCTAGCGATGTGGAGCATTTTTTCATATATTTATTTGCTTCTTTAATTTCATCCTCTGAGAAGTGTGTATTCATCTCAGATGCCCATTTCTGAATTGGGTCTTTAAATTTGAGGGCCCTGTTATATCTTAGTTCTTTATATATTCTAGACAGTAGACCTCTGTATGATTGCTTATTAGTTAGGATTTTTTCAAAGTTTGTTGGTTGTCTTTTCACTCTGTTGACAATTTCTTTTGACATGCAGAAGCTCCTTAAGAAGAATTGATCCCAGTTGACTCTTTCAAGTGCTTCCCATGTGAATATATGTTTGTTCATGAACTCTTTACCTACCCCTATGTCTTCAAGAGTTCCTCCTACTTTCTTTTCTAGGAGATTGAGCGTTTCTGTTTTAATGTTTAGATCTTTAATCCATTTTGACTTTAACTTAGTGCATGGTGATAGAGCTGGGTCAAGTTTTAGTTTTCAGCATTTAGAAAGCCATATTTTCCAGCACCATTTGTTAAAGAGGCTATCTTTCTTCCAGTGAGCTTATTTAGCCCCCTTGTCGAAGATAAGATGGCTGAGTGTTTTCGTAGATGTCTCTGCATCTTCTAATCTATTCCACTGATCCTCAGGTCTATTTTGTTGCCAATACCGTGTTGATTTTATCACAGTGGCTTTGTAGTATAATTTCAAGTCAGGAATTGTGATGCCTCCTGCCTTGTCTTTATTGGCCAAGATTGCCTTTTCTATTCTAGGTCGTTTGTGGCTCCAAATAAATTTTGGAATTAATTTCTCTGTGTCTGGGAGGTATGTTGGTGGGAGATTTAAAGGCTTTTAAGCAATTACACCATTAGTTAAATATTTATTATGGTAATAACTATGATTTTTTAAATAGAGTTTCTCTTGTACATAAAGAGGATAATGCACAGACTGGAGTGTCCAGACTCAGAAATTTTGTGTGTGGAGTGAATCAGGATTCATGAACATGGCCTGGCTTTCTGAACTGCCTGGCAGAGTGAATCAAAAGTTTAATATCTAGGAATATCCTTCCATCTAATCAATTTATAATGACAAATGAAGCTTAATAAATCATTGGCTATTTTGCAATATTTCTATAGCTGTATATTCATTTCAAAGGTATAAAACTGAAGAATGAAACAATTCCAAGGAATAATTGATTTCATCAATACTATAATATACTCATATATTATTAATAAAGTAAGCTATTGTAATATATTTAACATATTTGTTGATATACCGTTCATACATTATGTAAGATCCACCAGTTTAGAGTGTACAATTTCATGTTCTTATTATATTCTCAGAGTTTGTTGACTTTTTGAGAGTTTCACTGTACAATTTAGGTGGGTCTTGAGCTCACATACAAAAGGCATGTACCACCACACCGAGTTTATATTTGCAGAGTAGGGACACCATCATAACTCTCTTAATTTTGTTTTATTTGTTTATTTATTCTGTATTTTAGGGCAGGGTCTACAGGGTGTTCAGGGTCTCACTACTAGATCACCTGTTTACAGCCTCCTGAGAGTTGAGATTAGAGGTGTGTGCCACCACGCCCAGTCTCAATTGTTATCTCAGCTAGCCTCCTGGGGATGAGGATGGCACGCAGGCCTGGGGATCAAACCCCTGGCCCCTGCTCCTGTTTGCAGGTGCTTTAATCTGCTGAGCTATTTGGCCAGCCCTAGCTCTCTAACTCTAAAAGGTAAGATTTTGGATTTAAAATATTATCCTTTCATATAGGTATTACATTTTACATATCTGTTATGTGTGGCTTTGCTCACATTTCAAAAGTGAGAAAATACATATTTTGCTGCTGGTTTATAGTTTTATTTAAGTCTTTTATATTCTTGTTGATCTTGTACCTAATTAATGCAATAGGAAATAAAGTACTGAAATCTTCAGCTGCTATTAGTAAATTATTTAATTTTCCTCTCAGTTCATTCAGTTTTCATTTTCTATTTTTGTAGTCTTATTGTTAGGTACATTTAAGTGTATGATTACTATATATCCTGGTAGATGGATGTGTGATGATTATAAAATGTAGATTTATTCCCAATAACTTTTTGAATCAAAGTCTATTCTGTTTTACATGTATATATATTCATATATTCATCATTTTACATTCCACATATTTATACTTTTAGTTCTCAAGGCTTTCTGCTCCAGAAAGGAGCAGATAAATCTTAATTTTCACTTGTTTTCTTTTTAGTCCACCTGCCAGTGTCTGCCTTTTGATTTGATTGTTTAATCCATTCATAATTAATTGTATTATCTATATGGTTAAATTTTCTTCTGATATTTTACTATTTCCTTTGTATTTCATCTTTTTCTGTTCCTTTGTTTATCCCTTACCATCTGAATTAAAGGCATACATAGTCATGTAATATTTTAATTCATTTAGAAAATTTAACTTGATAATTTTAGATTTTTAGTTCTCATAATATTCTCACATGAATTTATAAAAATAGTCATTATTATATTAATTAAAAATTAGTGTGATATGAAACTGTACCCCACGTAGTTCTTTCTCCTTCCCTTTTTTTGTATTTTTATATATTTTGTTGGGCTGGGGCAATAGCTCAGTGGCCTAAGCATCTGTCTGGCAAGCACAAGGTCCTGAGTTCAATTCTCTGTACAAAAAAAATATATATAACAGGTAATACAAATAGAACAAACATTGTTACTTTATGTAATGTTTGTCTTTTAAAAGCAAATCGAAGGAGTGAACATTACATAGTATGATATGTTTCTGATTTTCACTTGTTTCCGGTATTTAAGCTTCCATTTGATGTAATTTTACTGTCTCTATATATATGTTTTTTTCCACTCTTTCTTTGGCTATGATCTTATCATTCCTACATAGTTTTAGCTGACTGATAAATTAAACATGTATTATTTCATGTATTTTTTCAAATAAATCTTAAAAAGGAATATGAATTTATGCTATTTCCTCATTACCTAAATATTCATTTTTACTTGTATTCTTTGTATTATGAACTTAGTATATTATTAAATGAGAAATATTCTATTAGGTGGGAGATTGTGAGAGTATATAGATACACAGCACTTTGTATTTATAAACAAGATGATTTAGAAAATGTGCCAATTATCATTCATTTTTGTTTCATGTTTATTTCAACATCAAGAGCTTTACACCAGTATTTATCCAGTGTCTGTGTTATGAATATATATTATTTTTAAGAAAAAAATGTGCTTTTAAAAACAGATTCTAAGATGGCACACTCCAACTCTCTCAAAGACTTGCAAGTTTGTCTGTTTCACTTGTTTCAGCAGCCTTGGTGGAGGGTGCGTTGTCTCTGAACCAGTGTGTGAGGTCCACAGATTGCACAAAATTCCACCACTTTTACAGTCATCCCAGCCAAAAAATCTGCTTTCCTCATGTGGTACTTTTGGGTCTCGTCAAGGACAACAAAGTCCTCCCAAAGTCCTTCTATGCTATTTCTAAGCTGAAATAACATAGAAACAATAAGGCAGAGTACTGATCTTTTTATTTATGGTTCTTGAAGCATTAGTCATGAACAGGGCTTATTTGTGTGAACCAAAAAGTAAAACACATTGAACAGCTCTGAGGATTAAACACGTGTTCTGATGGATGAATGTGTGAGAGAACGCCAAGGACACTGAGCACAGCCACCTTAAACCGCCCAACTATGGCACTCCCACATTTTTCTGCGATCCAAGGTTCTAATGGATATTTCTGGATAAATACTGATGTAGGTACCTACTCAGTTGCATTGTTAACTGGGTTGTTCAAATTAGTAGCATAATTCAGAATGAACTGGTTAAGTTTACATCTTCGGGAGTAATGCAACCTCTCTTGTAGGCGTTCAGGCAGAGACGCTTTGTTTTGATCCTTTTGTTTCTGGTGAGTGGGATCTGGACTGAAGGTGCATATCTTATCCTACCAGGTTAGAGAAGCTTTTGACCTGCACCGTGTCCGATTTATCTTTCTACAGCACACCTTTCACTTCTCCTTTATTCATCCTCCTGTCTTCGATGTCTCCACATTGTTTTGGTGTCACCTCAGGGATTTCACAGAGGTTTTACTTGTGAATGGCCACTTTTAACTCACATCTTTTCCTAAATGTTGTATTTTAACTATGAATGGCCTCAAGTACTTTTCTTCTCCTGTTCGAGGCCCGGGCATGAAAAGGTGAGGTCCATAAGAGCCAGGCACTGTCCCGGGCCTGCGACCCCGAGGCTGCACAGGAGCTCGGGGACCCAGCACACAACCAGACCGGGCTCTGTGTTTGAGAGCAGTGGTTTTCATACCAGAACAGTCTCTGTAGACCTCAAAAAAATTTAAGCAACTCTGAAACTCGGACTGCAAACTAAGCACGCTCTTCCCAACGTATTAAGTTAGCAATATGGAATAACTTCATTGCTCTCCGATTCTTAGCCAGGGCGGAGGGTGCCAGCTCCTTTCATGCAGTGTATTAATGAAATTGAAGGTTTGCGCCTTCTGCTACGCATGTTCTGCAACATTCTGAAAGCTTAGCTGGGAATCCCTGTGGTGCTGACTGAAAGAAGAAAAGCAGTGAAGTCTTCTCCAGTTTTTGAAAACCCCAAGCGTTTGTTCAGAAGTCACGTAGGAAATAAACTGCTTATGAGCGCAGGATGGTAATGCGGCCTCAGTTTGGGTGATAGAGGGATCTGTTTAAAACACTCTGACATAAAAAATAAATCAGCTTTAACTTCAATTATTAAGAGCTGAAGTAGCATTCTTTGATAGAAAGGGTGGGATTCTGGCATTTCTGTAATAAATATGTATGAAAATGGTTGTCACTATGGAAACCACGACCTCTCGTGTACATAAATGGCCACATAGTGTCACGGAAACCTGGAATTTCTAGAGACAAACCACTGTTGGGCTCTGTTTTTATATTCTTGAGTTCTAACACTCCTTCAGTCTTAGCATGTACCTAATGTTCTGAAGATTCTTTTGAGATTTTCCTTGAGTTGTTTTTTGGAATTTGGAGGGTTTTAAAGTGCGCACTTCTGCACAAGCGCTGCTGCATGGGCTTGTACAGGGGCTCGGTCGGCTGGGTTTGGGAAACTTTTACCAAGACCGAGTGAATCACATAGACCTCTTTTCAGAATAACCCAGCACCCTTAGAGGCATTTAGGCAGTAGTAGTTTTTTTTTTTTTCAGCTGTAGTTTTTTTTTTTTTTTTTTTTTTTTTTTTTCTGGTGATCATAGTCTAGATTAGACTAGACTAGATCCAAAAGCCTGCATCTCTCCTTGGACAAATTTTACAAGTATCTCTGCAGTTTCTGACAGAACGTGTGTCCCCGCGCTCTCAGCCAGGACCAAACCATGCTCAGCAGAAGATTCTATGTTCCCTGCTTTCCTAAAAGGACAGAGTTCAACTATTTTTAATGACTTCACTTAAAAATATGCATATATTTAAATATATACATATGTATTTCAATGAAAGGACCAACTAGAAGGGCAAAAGTACTTTCTTATCTAAGAGGCCATGTTGGTTACAGAAAAAACATCCCATTCTTAATCCTAGTTGTATTTTTAATAAGAATTCACTCTTTGAAAAGCCATCTCAATTCCAAAAGCTCTTGTTTCCATGTTTATAAAATGGAATTATATACACATATTCAGGATTGTTTTTCCAAGTCATCCCTCATTTGAAATGCCTTTTAAGGACTATAAATTATATTCCAAATGCATGGTGAAATGAGTTTTACTACAGCTAAAGAGCCCCGCCAAGTTTAAATCTTTCACAATACCAATATAAGATAAATTGAATTTATAGCTGGCAGAGCACATTTGGACTATGCTCATGTAACAGCAAAATATTCAGTTGAAAAGTAAAAATAAAAATTATATAGGGTACGTTTTAAAATAAAAACTCACCTGCTTACATAATTTCTGTGATTTATTTTTGTTCAACCATCAAAACTGTTATTATCAGCAGTAGAGCTATCACTATGCAATTTGGTGTATGTAAAAATAAATGAGCTAAATTCTTTCTTCAAGATACATCACTCATTTGTATATGTTTTTACCTTACTGAAAAGAACTTTGTATCAATAAATAAGAAGAAATCTTTCATGTAGCTGGACACTAGTAAACTGCTTAGAAAAATAAGCAAAATGTGTGTCACTCATGATGAACAATAAAAATATCTTGTAGGATGTTACTCTTTCAATGTGTGTCTCTTAATAAAAGTAAAATTCCTTTTTTCCCCAGATCCCTTCTTTTTCTAGAACTTTCTTTCTTTCTTTCTTTCTTTCTTTCTTTCTTTCTTTCTTTCTTTCTTTCTTTCCATTTTGTCTTTTTTGAGACAGGGTCTCCCTAGGCAGCTCTAGCTGACCTTGAGCTCACTTTGTAGCCCAGGCAGCTCCTGAACTCTCAATGATCTTCCTGCCTCAGGCTCCTGAGTGGTGGGACTACAAGTATGTGTCACCATGCCCAGCTGTTCTCCCCATTTTTTCCCATTCCGTAGTCCAGGTTGCTATCTGTATGGCGACATTGTCATCTCTAGAGCTGGTGTCACCTGTTTGTATCAAGTCCAGAGTTGCTTTGAAAGTTTCCTGACAGCACATGAGGATGTAAAGCATCTCCAGCTCTAAATGAGTCCTTAAAATCTAGAAGTACAGCGTAGAGTGCATGAGAATCCAACACTAAGAGACCCAACAAAGCAGCATATACAAACACTATAATTTCTTTACCTAAAACACAGTGTTATCTTTTTCTTTTCCTTTGCTGGAGGAATTTCTCTTTCAGAGGTTTTGAAGAGTTTTGTCTATAAAATAAAAGTATAAAATGCCTGGCTGCACATATTTTCATGTGAAGAAGATAAAGAAAGAGTATTGGTACATTTCAAGACTGTGAATCTTTTCTTTCCTACAAAACATTTAAAATCATACTCTTGGTCTCATGGCACCCATCTGGCTAAGTATTTGAAAAACTCAGCATTTTGATAACACTAAGAGGATAACTCATATCTTAGCCAGTCTTATTTCTGTGACTGATGAAAATAGTGCAGAATAGACTGTAACAAGAAACATGCCCAACTTCACATGGAATAAACCTCATGACACTCAATATTCATTTATTTGGTTTTTTTAAGGGTACCAGGGATTGAACTCAGGACCCTGCGCTTGCCAGGCAAGCACTTACTCTACTGAGCTATCTCCTCAGCCTTGTATTTAGTTTAGTATTTATCTATTTATTAATGGTGCTGGAACTCAGTGCCTTGAGCTTGCCAGGCAGACACTTACAACACTGAGCTACCACCCTGCCCCTTGCATTATTTTATAGGGTAGATCACATTAGATAATTTCTATCTGGGGCCAGGGAGATGGCTCAGTGGAATAAGCGCTTCCCTGGCAAGTGCAAGGGCCTGAGTTCAAGCCCTGCTTCTGCCAAAAAAAAAAGCAATTTGATAATTTCTATTTATTAAACATAGCTATATATTGTAATTGCTCTTTTTAAATGTATTTTTAGTACAGGGTCTATAAGGTCTCACTACATAGATCAGAGACATAGTATCCCTTCTCTTTTCAACCTCCCAAATACTGCAATTACAAGCACACACCACCATACGCAGTCTGTCTCTGTCTCAGCGAACTCCAGGGACTAGGCCGGCACAGCAGGCCAGGGGTCAAATCCCGGTCACTGCACTTAAGTCTGCTGAGTTATCTCACCAGCCCTTATGTATTGTAATTTCTATGCATCTTTCAATAAGTCACAATATTGCTCCTTTGACAGATATTTTTGCCTTGGGAAGAAAAGTGGTATATTTATTTTCCAAAATCTTTCCTTTGTATTTCCCTAGATATGGTCCTATTATAATACAATCTGTAGATTATTGAAAAACAAGAAGTCTCAAAAAAGCTGTCCTAATGAATGATCACATCCAATTATAAAAGTTGTATCTATTACTATGTACTAATACCTTTAAGATTTGTCACTCTATCTCATAAAATTTCAAGCTCCAGTGACTTTTTAAGACAAAAGTGATGGTACTACTTGGGAATGCCCACCCATTTTTACTAAGATAGACAAAAATCATAGCATCCATTTATGCATGAAAAGTAGAAATTTAAATAATTTTAAAACAAGATCATTTCCAAATCCAGATTCTTCCTTATACTAACATCTTGAATCTTTATTATTACTTGGGTTCTTTTATTAATTCCATTAAACATAATTCAGATATAACATTCTGTCAGACAATGATCTGCAGCTGAGAGCAGTACTACTCTATATTGCCACACACCACAAGAAGTTAATTTCATGCTGAGCAGTTTATTTATTGTTTGTTTTGCCAACAGTATAAGTTTATTATTTTTAATAATGTATTTGGTACAAGGTCTCACTACACAGCTTGGACTCATAGTTATCCTCCTGCTTCAGCCTCTCCAGGACTGGGATTATAACATGCACCACCAAGCCTGGCCTCTCACTGACTCAGAGTGCCTGAGGGTTGATGCCAGTGTGGCATGTAGTACCAGGGACCAAATCCTGGTCCCTGTGCTTGCCTCAGCAGGCACTTAGACCTCTGAGCTATCTCACCAGCCCTTCAGTATGAGTTTTAAAATATTCTTGAAAAGTTATGCACATAGCCTGGAAGATGGCTCAGTGGAATAAGCACTTCCCTGGCAAGTGCAAGGGCCTGAATTCAATCCCTGGTTCCACAAAAAAAAAAAAGAAGAAGAAGAAGAAAAAACAAAAAGTAATACACAAATCTTTGATTTTTTTAAGGAGAAAAAAGCACTGACATTTCTTATGAGGTTATCAATAACTTTTCAGGCTGACATTGGAAATTTGATTATTTGAGTGATTATATAGCATTCATTGACTTAAGGCAACAAATTAAACTTTAACATCAACTTTTCACTTGCCCAGAGAATATTGCCAGTCACTTCTGCAGCTGCACCATCTACTTAAAGATAATGCATGAGATTATGAGTCGAATGTCACTGCCATAATCTGCCATATCTTCTTTCACAGTAGTCATTGCATTACTCTAGTATTTTAATAGTTTTTGGTAACAAAAGACAGCATTTTATTCATAAGAATTCTGCTTTCAGTAGTGTTATTTTTATTTGTAAAATGTAATAATTCCATTAGGTTAAAAAATATAAACGAAGGGCTATGAAGATAATACTGTGGTCTAAGCTCCTGCCTAGCAAGCATGGAGATCAGGGCTTCACCCCCAGAACTGCATGTCACGCAGGCCCCAGGACCTGTGCAGCTGGGTGTGGTGGTGCACACCTGTAATCTCAGTGCTGGGAAGGCTGAGACACAAGGATCACTATGAGTCTAAACTGTGTAGTGATACCCTGTATCAAATAATAATAATAAAAAAAGCAAAGACTGGCACTGTGCTACACTTTACATATTAATATATATCAATTATTTTAAAAATAGAATTAAACTCAGAGATCTAGCTTTTATGTTGCATTTATTTAACCAAAAATTCTGCCCACAAAAATATGTAAAGAGAGTTTAAAACCAGGCTACTATAGGGAGGAAACAATCCATGCTAATAATTTAAGGATATAAGACCATCAAATCTTTTCTGAAGGATCACTGATGCATCTTTGTGAGGAGGCTAAGGAATGAGGAAAAGCAAATGTGGCCAGGGGTATAGTACAGTGCCTGCTGGGCAAGCGCAAGGTCCTGAGTTTGATTCCTGGCACCACAAAATTCAATTAATTAAAAACAATTTTAGAACGATAAAACACACATGAATACTTCAGATTGAAAGAGGAGCTCACACCACGTGCACAGAATTTGCTTTTTCCAAGCCCTTCCTAAATGTGGAGGTCTCCGACCCCCTCCTTTAAGTATGCACCAATACTTAATAAAAGGAAACTCAGGACGCATCAGTGCCCTACTGACAGCAGAATGACATCGCCCTTGCTGGTTTCCTTTCAACACAAGAGCTTTGCCTCAGCTCACGCGGGACACACAGCAGCAGGGAAGCAATCACGCACGTTCACACGGCTCACAGAGCTGAGCTGCGAATTTAAGGAGACTTTAAATGAAACACAAAGAGACTTTTCTGACAGATTTTCAAGTAACCAGGAGCAGAGGTTCAGTATAAACAGAAAGAAAGAAAAAAAAAAAGTTAATCATAAATAAATCTGGTAATAATTTTACTAGAATCGAGCTGGGAAACTCTAGATCTTTGATAACATTTATTGGAATGTTTGCATTGTTAAAATCTGATTCTTTTTCTGTGTATCTGAAGTCGTTGTCACTTTCCAAATTACTTGACATGCAGTGATTTTCTTGGTTTAGGAGACTGTTCAGGACACAAAAATGCAACTTGTAAATAATTCTGGCTTGGAGTGATCTCATGTACACTAACAGACTACATACTGCTCCGACTGGGCACACAGAGCACACTTCTCGGTGTGTAAACACGTCGCCCTCCTGGTGACAGCTGAGGTGGGAATTGCTTCACTGAATGCTTACAGGATTTGTGCTGTTCAATATTCATATTTATTTATGCTGAAATTTAATTATATAAGTGATGCATCAGATGACAGCTAACAAAGGTCTTTTAACAACTGTTTACATGTACTTTGAAGGAAAAAAAAATCATATAAATATATCCAGGTCCTATGAAAATAAAGTAGGTCTTTTGAAGTCAAATGAAGCCCACGACAGTGCACTGTGTTTTCAGTGTTACTTTGGCTATCTACTAAACTGTCAACAAAATGACTCAAATGTTTGCTTCAGAAATATAATCTTTGTCCATTAAGAAAAAGACCTTTAAAGCATAAACCACATGCCATGCAGGCCCCGGGACTTCTCTAAAGTTCACCCAATTCCAGGCTAACATCCGAGGGCTGTGGTTCGTCCATAGGCTCCGAGTGCTGAGTGGTCATTGCCCAAGCGGTGGAACACAGACTATTTTACCTTCACTGGCTGTAAATTGCTCTGTCAAGGGAAATACTTTCTAAAACCTTAACAGTCAGAGCAAAAACATACACATTTCCAAAAAAAGAAAAAAAAAGCCAAGATCCCATTTCTGGATTTTTCTCATAAATTATACACATACCTTGGCTGGCCACACAGAAAGTGTTACAGCTTATTGCCATGGCAATAATAAGCCAGAGCTTTTTACATAAGGGCCAAGGTACTGTTGATCCACATCTTCCTGGAAATTTTTATCTCTGATTGGGATAATCATAAGTGCAATTTAATACCAGGGGGAGAATCTGAATATTTGTTTTTGCATGATGGACTAATATAATAAGTATGTGTACATATATTAATAAATATACTTTAAATATCACTAAGACATATTCACAGTGTCTTCAGGTGCTTTACACTGAACTCATAACTCATCCAATATTTAAAATGCAAGATATAAACAAAAGTTAAGCACACGTTCTGAGATATTACAGGAGATTGGACACAGTAGCCTATACCTGTCATCCAATCAGTCAGCAGGCAGAGGCCATAAATCAGGGTGAGTCTGAGGCCAACTGGACAGCAAAGTAGGATTCTGTCTCAAAATAATTTTTAAAAATCCAAGGATATAGCCCAGCAACAGGATGCTTCTTTACAAGGGTGAGCACCCTGGCTTCAAAACCGTGGGACATGAAAAAATAAAGAATAAAAGGAACTGCAGAATGAAGGAGGAAATAAGTAAATGATAGAGGGAGAAATAAGGGAGGAGAAATTTTTTAAAGCCTTCTTTGGCTTTTAGAAGTTTCGGATGTGCCTCACACCTAAACAAAAGCAAATGTTTGTAATTAATAAGACTACAATATGGAAACCAATTTGACTCATGTCATTTGTATTCCATTAATCCCCCAGGAGCAAACAGATGCTTATTATTTTTACCTGAAAGCTTAATGAGACAAAAACTGCAATATGTCTCTTTAAAGTCTAGATATCATTCCTAATTTTCTCCCCATAACATTTGTCATCATAATACCAACGATTTCTCTGAATAAAGGTGACTTGCTAAGACACAGGAATGTAATCAACTTGTTTATGGAGATGAATAGAAACAGATCTGAAGATGCAGTGTCAAGTTCTTGTCAAGAAAAAAGGCCAGCTTTGCCCCTTTGCTTCTAATTTCTTCTATAAAAGTGTTATCTTATGTATTTTAATAACAACATATTTTATTATCCCTCTTTCAAAATTATACTTTGAAGTGTGAAAATCTTGCTATGGACTAACTTCAACAATAAATTTCTTTGATGAGAAAAAAAACTATCACTTATGTAGAATAGGTCTTCTTTGCTCAGTTTTGATTAATTTCATTGATCATATTGGATATTACCGATTGGATTCACCTATGCTCTTGTTAATTCAAATATTCTGAATTAATTAATTAATAATACTGTGTTTAATGATACAGCCATTAGTTCCAAAGTTAGAGATAAACATGAAGGAAACCTACTGTTAGGGGCACATGGTCTGCTAAAAGGCCAACAAAATGAAACAACTCCTGAGATGAACACCTACCTTAAAGTCTGTGCTTCTTAAGGATAGTACTTTTTTTTTTTTTTTTTTTTTTTGGTATCTGAATTCAGGGCCTTACATTTGCCAGGCAGGCCTTGAGATGCTGAGCTAAATCCCTGGCTCACAGCATTTATGTTTGCATTTCATTAAAATGAGCCAATTAATATTCTGCTAAAAATAAACGTTCTCAGAATCAAATATCTTTAGCATGTTCTTATTCTGCAGCATTTCGAACCTGCACAGTTCTGTGGCCCATGTGTTCTGTATGATCCTATCAAACTCTAGGCTATTATGTTTGGTTGGATTTAAACAATTGCATCTTTTTCTCAGCTAGTAGAATAATTCAGTCACTTAGGGGTCATGCCGTGGTCACTTAACCTTGCTGACCAGTGTGTCTTCAATGGTAAATTAACAAACTAGACCCTGAATCTCCTTCCCAAAGTGAACTTGCAGGTGTCTGTGGTGCTGTCCTATTATTCCAGCTACCTAGCTGCTCACACTGGCCACCAGCACCTGCCTGAACAAAAGAAACCGTCACTCACAAAGGGAAACCAGGACTTTGTAACAATACCTGTTCAAGTTAGCCCCACAAGTTTAAAATATATTCTAGTCATTCTCACATCTAATGTCACTGATGATTTGTATTCATTATTCGACCCTCAAGTTAGTTAAGATTGTTGAAGTGGTTCTATAGGTAGATTTAGCTTTAATTACTAAATATAGTGGTATGTCTGAAAGAAAAGAGGTCCTTAATTGCTTAATAATTTACAGTCAGTGCAAGAGTCATTGGGTAAACTCTTCAAATCACAGGGCAAAATTTCAATAATGTAAATAATGCATCATTTATCTTCTGCTTCTATTAGAGCTCAGTTTCTGATTCTCAGAACTGTTGTGTGACGGGCCTGTGTTCTCCCGGCCAGGTCGTGGCTCCTTCCGTGGCTTGTCAGGTTTCCCCGCTCCCCTGCTCCCCTTTCATTATACAGCCTTGCTCCGTGCGTGGCCACTGTATCCGCTCATGCAGACACTCTCCACCTTCAGTACAACACTAAAATTGATTTGCTAGACGCTTCTTTGCTTCACATTTCACATCTTCCTACTGCATTTCTTATGTCAAGAACACAGCTCTGTCTTTCTACTTTCATCCCCAGAAATATGAGCATCCTTTGGATTTTCCGAATATTTAAACAGCTTTGTGACTGATGTCAGGGTGTATCATTCTATAGAGCTCTGTTCAATTCAAGTTTGTGTTATGCTGTAAGACTATTCTGTACTTATTCTCATGTTAGACTTTTGTAGTTATTGAAAAGTGTTTGCCTTCTCACGTGAATTATTGCAAGGAATTTTTGTGGTTAAAAAAAAGTATGGTATCTAATTAGTATTTCCTTTAGAAAGCATATTTTAAGAATAAACTTCTATAATATTATAAAGATTTTCCTGAAGTTAATAGGTTATTTTCTATCTAAGAAATAGAAGAAACAGTTATATATATATATATATATATATATATATATATATATATATATATATATACCTTTACAGAAATGGGAAAAGATGCTACTTTCTTTGCCTGAAAATATGAAAAAAATGGATGTAAAATAGTTCCAGCTCGCAATTATGTGAGCTAACTTGACACCAGCCTGGAATCTCTCAGGAGAATTCACTGCCTGGCTGTTCCGTGCTCCTTGATAAGGCATATTCATTCAGTATATTGTTTTAACTGGTCAAATTTTGAGACTTTTAGAACCATAGTTGAAAGTTCAAACTTCTTGACTAAAGTGCAGCCGCCAGGTAATGCAATACCCAAGGTGAGTCATTCGGTCCACCTAATATCTACTCATCAAGGAAGAGAACAAGCTAAGCAGGCATTATATCTTTTTCCAGCATAACACGCTAAGTGCTGCATTCCAGTCTAAAAGGTAGAATTCTTCCTTTGAGTAAAATAATTAATGAGCCCAACAAAAGGAAAGCCGTTACGAGAGAGACCTCTAGTGGGAAAAAACGCAAGCGTCTTGGAAGAGAGTTTTGTTGTTTATGCTTCACCTGAAGGAATGAAACTTGGCCATTCTATGTAAAGCAGGGTCCATAAAACGGCAAACTACATTCCTTTTTAATGCTGAGTACATCCTGTTTGTCCAAGCAAATAATACTTTCCAGGTCAGAGCAAACACAATGCTCCACGGAAGCTTAACGACTTAGATATCACATCTTGAAAAACAAGTTGCAGATATCTAAGAAGAAAGACAAGATGTTTTTAAAAGGGGCAAGCAGAAACTGAAAACATTCTGCTTTCTAGAAACAGTAGCCTTTGAGCTGTTGGTTGAGATAACATTTTAATTGCAGAAAATTTCACTAATTATGAAAATAGCAAAATGCTTTTCAAGAATGAGGCAAGAATTAGGAAGACTTGTAAGATTTTCCAAAAAATAAACCAGAAATATAAAAATAAAACACAATAAAAAGCAGATTAAAAGATGTTACAAGAAAAATGGCAAAGGCCTGAAATACAGAGAAGAGAGGCACCCAAGGACGGGTTATCTAAAGAACATCTTTGCTTCTGGATTACGGAATATTTCATTTGACTAATGCTCCTCAGAAGATTATTCCTCCTTTGTTCTCTTCACAATTACATTTAATTTATCCTCTGATGTATAATCTAAATTTAACTGCTTATTAAAGTTTTTCTACTTTAAACAACCCTAGTGGCAAATGTGAAACTCAAGAGGACGTTTTCTACCTACACATCCAACCTTAGATTCTGAAAGAATGTCCTTCCGCTCATTGTGTTTACCAAATAGGCAGGAATGTAGCTTCTAATTTAAATTAAAACATCCACTTTAGTCCAGGAAGATACTGATTCAGAACTATATAGTGTAAGAAAAGATTTCAAAACAAAAACTGGAAAAGAATTTAAGATCCTTACACTAAATATATTAGCACTAAATACAGTCTGCAATTTATAAGAAAAATACTAGAGCTTTAAGAATTATTCACAAGAATACTTTCTAAAATTCATTCTATCATAATGGCAACACACACGTTTTTTGCAAAATTAATCACAGTAGAGCTTCGATGTTCACTCCTCAGTTGTGTTCTCCAAATTTAAAAGGGAAAAGCATCTTGCTAGCTGTTTTCAACTTCATCATCAACCACTATTCTTCTTACTGATTTTAAGCTCTACCTACTGTCTCAATACTGCTAACTTCAGCTTCTCCTTGGGATGATGAAATTTCAGAGCTTGTCTGCAGAGCAGGTTACTCATGGCACCTGTAGCCCTCCTACTAATATAGCTCAGATAAAGCCTCACAGGTTCCATCTTTCCACTCTTACCAAAGTCCCAAAATCCTGGAAAGTAGGATGCCATGATTCCTTGGAAGTCCACGCCCAGGAGTTCCTTCAAGTCTGGCCCAAGACTGGCAGTCACAAGGAGAAGTGGTAGAAGGGTACAGAAGACGGTTAGAGAGAATGTCATAAATTTTCTCTCTCTGACTTTGTAGTTTGGAATATAGCTTTCAAAGGCAATGAAAAAATAGCTCAATATTTAGAGATTTGGGATGAGATTTTTAATATTTGAAAATATTCATAATGGCTAGAGAAAAAACTTTCCAAGACAAAAAAATATAAAGAAACATTTATCTGGTATCCTCTCTAATGATTTCTTTTTTTTTTTTTTTTATGTATTTTAGGGAAGGTCTACAGGGTGTTCAGAGTCTCACTACTAGATCAGACGTGTGGTGATCCACGTGTTTACTGCCTCCTAAGCGCTGGGATTATAGGCACACCACACCCAGTCTCAATTGCCCTTTCAGTGTGCCGTTGGGGGCAGGCCTGGCAGAGCAGGCCTGGGGATCGAATCCCTGGCCCCTGTGCCTGCTTGCTGGTGTTTTAATCTGCTGAGCTATTTGGCCAGCCTTAATGATCTTTTCTTTAAAACAAAATGAATTACATTCCTATGTCACCATGTGTTCCTTGAATAAAACCACACATATCAGTTCACAGCTGTTCTCCCTAAGCACACCAACTGCACTGGCACACATGGACTTCTTAAATAGTTTTCCTTGCCCTCTTCACAATTTTTATTGGGCTTACCTTTCTTGTTCCACAAAATGAAATTTTCATAAGCATCCTGAGATGCTTATGAAAGAATGAGAGAAACAGTGAGAGTGAGAACAAAAAGTCTGCAGAATTTTCATTGGAAAGAAAAAATAATAAAATGGCTTGCAGAGGGCTGAAATGCAAACCGTCCCCATGGTGTGGCAATGCTCCTTGCAACGCTGGGACCTCAGACACACCTGCACCTCCCACACACACACACACACACACACACACACACACACACACACACACTAATAGTAGGAAAGGACTCTGTAAATACAAGTTCACTTTTACTGTAGACATATTTTAGACTGTTGTCTTAATTACTAATACTGAACCTACACTTTTTTTCCTTTTGGTTTTCTTTGGGGAGCCAATAATAGAAAGACCAAAGGAAAAAACTGGAAGAGAATCTGAGTCCTCTTTTGCATTAAATATGTGCATTATTTTTAATTCTGCTCCTTTAGCTTATTTGTACAGACTTCCCTATGCTACAACACACTTATAATTCTCTCACCATTCAGTATCATCCTCACCCTTATGCCAGTTCCAACAGCCATGAATCACCAAGTGGGTAAAAATGTGATAGCACAAAATAAGTAATGAAAACTGTATAAAAGCCATGCAATCCGCACACAGTGGATCTGAGTCCTCCTCTCTGTCGTACCAGGTGTCTCTACTCTGAGCTCATAGGTCCCTAGCTCTGTGATGCTTCAGTTCCTCTATCTATGTTAAGATGTCAGCATTTCTCTACCAACATATTGATTTAAAGTCCTTTGAAAAACATAAAGGAGGGCTGGCCAGATAACTCAGTGGACTAAAGTGCTTACTAAGGAGAGCGAAGGGACCAGGGTTCGATCCCCTGTACCGCATGCTGTGCCGGCCCAGCCCCCGAGGCACACTGAGGCAAGGACTGAGACTGTGCATGGTGGCACATACCTATAATCTCAGTGCTTGGAAGGCTGAAAACAGGAGGATCACTGATCTATGTAGTGGGACCTTGTAGACCCTGTACTAAATACATTTTAAAAGAAAAGAAAAACATAAAGGAATTACTGCATCTCAAAATAAGATAGGAAGTGTAAGATTCTGTTCAGAAAATCCCTCTACCTAGTTGGATTGATAGCTATACTTGAGTGCCTCTGCCTAATAGAATCGATGATTTACTTGATATCCCACTCACTTAGATCGTGTGTTCCTTGCCTTAGGACCACACTATTGACATTTAAAAATGTCACTGATCATGGGTGTGACTGTGCACAGCTTTCAGTTGACCTGATCTTCCTTTTGTCCCTTCACCAAGAAAGTATTCGTGGTCAACACTAACTACCAGAAGCTACGTGATTCTATGTTGCCAGTACAGCTGCAACAAGGATGCCTAAGTTTTCTAGCTCCCAATCATTTTGGTTTTTCAAACTCAAAGAGTGTCAGAGGAAACAAGGACTGAGAAGGTTACCTGCTCCATTCAGACAGTAGAAATTATTATTTTTAATGTATTTAGTACAGGGTCTCACTACACAGATCAAACTCTTGGTGATCTTTCTGTTTTCAGCCTCCCAAGCACTGGAAATACAGGCACACGCCACCATGCCCAGTCTCATTCACCAGCTCAGCACACCCTGCGGGTAGGGCAAACAGCACACCAGAGATAGAGCCCAGGCAGCTGCACTCTGCCTAAGCAGGTGCTTTAATCCACTGAGCTATCTGGTTGACCCTAGACAATAGAAATTAAATACCTATGAACGATGCTTGACTTTCTCTTTTGTTAACAAATCATGTCTGGAAGAACATTTTTTTATATGTAAGTTATTATAACTGACATTTAATGAATGTAAGATTTTTTGCATTGTTAAACAGTAGGCTTAATTTGTCATTTTCATGAGGAATCATGAATATCAGTCAGCATGGGCTACATCAAATGTAGAAGCAAAGGAAACAAGATGGTCCCTGCCTTCCTCAAGAGAATGTATGTAGTAGTGTATTTCCTACTTCATTAACAAAGAATGAAAACAAAAATAATTTCCTTACCTTGATTTTATTCTTCTATAAGATCAAATCTTTTGTTTCGTTTCTGTTCATAGACATTTTAAAATAGTATGTATTAATATTGGCTTAATTTGTGTTTGTGTAGTATGGAATGTTTGTACATAGAAAGAGAAGAGAGGAATTGCCAGAGATGTAACTAATATAGAACAGCTGGAGTTGTCTAAGTATAAATTGCAAATTATGCTATAGAAAATTGTTAATATATCCATCTTCTCTACTTGTGCATGAGTTTTGGAGTGTAAAATGCACATTTATTTTTGTAGCTCTAGGATTCGCATTTTATTCACTTAAGCATTCACTTAAGCTTTTGTTTCTAAGTACAAGAACTTGCTACATGCCAGGTATAGTGTTACATGTAGAAAATTTTATGAAAATGAGTAAAATATGAGTCTGCCATTAAAAGAGCTCATAGCTTAATGGGATGAAAATAACATTATTGGGGCCAGGGAGCTAGCTCAGTAGAATAAGCACTTGCCTGGCAAGCGCAAGGGTCTGACTCCAAACCTCAGTTCCAGAAAAAAAAAAAAAAAAAAAAAAGAATATAGCATCATGTAATTTTAGCAACAATACAATTTAAGAATCATGCTTGCTCCCTCACAGCCTTTGGGCCTCAGCAACAGTGTGAAGTTGTGTCACTGTCATCACTTTTGCAGATGAGGAGAGCAAGTCTCAGAGTTTCACTCCATCACTTCTGGTCATCCAGCTAAACCATGGCAGATCCATGGAAATACACTACTGGGCTTTGGCCTTCTGATTCCAAATCATGGGGGTATATGATAAAGATTACGCTAATAATACAATTGTATGTAATAACAACTATGTTTTAAAACAAGTGTAAAAAACACAGTTTTGTGGAGTGGAATCATTACAATTGGTGGATTATTATTTTTACTGATTTTCTTGCTTCAGACCAGTGAAAATGCTCATATATCATCTTCCTAAGTATCCTAAATCCTTCCCATAAGGAAGTTACACAGAATCAAAGTGGAAACTCTCCCTCTCAGCAGATGAATTGTGGACAAAGAATTTAAAATAAAAAAGAAAACCTCAAAATATTCACAAACCTCGTAAAATTTAGTATCACAGATCTAATTCAGCCCATTTTAATAGCCAGAAAAGCTGTGTTTTGTGCAAATCAGGCGTTGGATGTAGTCAAAGGCTATGTTAGTCCTTGCCCTCCTGGTTCCTGTTCATAGAATCACTGTGCCAGCAGTTGCTTCCACTGTTACACATCCAGGAAAATCTGACTCTTGTTAGTATCATTTCCCATACCCAGAAAAGGAAGGAGAACACTGCTGATTCAATCCACATCCACTGCGCCTGCCAGGCTAGATTTGTAGGAAACAGAGAAAAAAAGAATAAAATGTTACAAAGCTTCTGTGTTGCAACCGGTGGGGGAAGGGTGATGAACTCTTGTGGGTACTGAAGCAGTGTTACCAAGTCATGTGGGAACATCAGAGGCCATGATATGTAAGATAATTGGAGCAATCAATGGATCAGAGCAGTGAAAATTTGTGTGAGGAATCATCAACAGAAGAATCCCTTCATATTTCATTTTTAAGACTCAACCTTAAGCTCTCGCTTGGTAGCACATGGTTGCATGGAGGATATCTTGTGGCCACTATACGCACATACGCCTGTGGCACATGATGGACTGACTATAAGCTTCCCTTTCAGCCTTTGTCTTTTAAATTCCCTACCAGACATTTGCTGGGGAGAAAAAATAGTGTTGAAAATGATGGAAAATACTGTGCATGGAGATGTTCAAACACCCCAGGCTGAAGACCAACAAGAGAGAGATCAGTTAGCAGGTTTGCATCCTGTTTACTTCATTCATCCCAAAACTTTTTGTTCCATGTTTGCCAAGGGGTTAAAATGGAAAGAGAATCTATCTTTTCATGAAGGAACCCATCACTTAATCCTGTAAGAAAGAAACGTAATTATATGTGTGTGGTGAAAGCAAATCAGCTGATAATGAAGATGAGAGTGCTCAAATAATCTGATGTGTGTTAAAGGGGAAGGGAACCATCATGTCCTCGAAGGTGCTGGCACAGTTAGCTCTTTGCTGTCGCCCACGGTGCGTGGAAGAGTTTCTGATAAACTAAGCACAAGAAAAGGTGAATGAATACACAAGTGAAAAAAGGTGAATGAATGAATGAATGAACCTTGAAGTAATCCAGGAAAGGTCTGTTTTATTGGCTTCAGAAGGTCTGTTCATGAGCAAATGACCAGCTAATCTTAAGTGGCTGAAATACATGTTGCAGGTTCTCAAGCTCAAATAGCTAGAAAATATCTTTTTTTCTCAGTTCAGGAGCCAGGTCACTGCTAGCCCAGACTGCAGGCTTTCTTCATCTGATCACCTCATCATTCTATAAGACAAAGAGGACCAAGCCCAGCACAGGTCCGGAGCAGGCTGCTTGCCCGCTTCACACAGGCTTGGGGCCATGCCTATGTAGCCTGCAGTCTCCACGGGAGGCTGTGGTTAGAAAGGCTCCCTGTGTGCTCCGATTGTTTTTTTCATCTACATTCTGAAAGCATCTTGTGTTTTAAGATTCTGTTATGACATCACTCTCTGGCATATAATAAGCATGACAGCACCTTTTATTGGACTGGAAAAACAAGCAAGTAAAGAAAATGTCTTTCCCCTGCAATTTGGTCAACTCCATTTTATATTTGACTAAATTTAGCACATGTGAGTTCCAGAAATGTGTATAAAAAGACTTGCTACTTTGACTAATTTTGATCTAATAAATGCAATTGCTCACAGAAAAACTTAGAAATTACTTGAAAATGTATTATTTCCTATATGAAGGATGTATATTATAATATCTTTTGCAAACCCCTTTACTATAACTGTAGTTCTAGGTCACTACTCTATAATTCTATCAGTATTCTATAATTCTAGTCCTATGTCATGATTGATAGGCTTATGGCCCACTTTTCAGTTCCTAGAATGCAAACAAAGTAATTAAATCTGAAAGATTTTATTGATTTTAAGAATTTTCCTCCAATCACAAATATGAACTTAGTCTCATTTTTATTTAGTATCTACCAGAAAAGCATTAAAATAAGTAGAGGTTATACAAGGAATTCAGGGATTAGCAATAAAGAGAATCCAAAAGTAGAAGGTGAAGTTGGTAGATTCCTCTCCATCAGTTGTACCTGGTCCCAGTGCTCTTCAAGGGACCTTGTCCTTTCAGAGGCAAGCAAGTTCCTGTTGCTTCTCAGGTGCCATGGGAGAGATGGCTCATGCTGCAGGTTGTTCAAAATTACACAAAAGTGCAGTATTTAGTCATTGCTAAAGTATTACTTAAAAGCTCATGTTACAAAGCTTTTCATTTTGCATCAGATTTTTAACTTTTACTTTCCTTGAAAACATTTATTTGTGCATCTTGTTTAAACACAGCCACTATATATCCTGGGAATGTAAGTCACCTGTGTGATAAGCAAGTAAAAATTATTCTTTATTATTTTAACATATAATTCACTTTAGATAGATGATAGATAGATAGATTGATTGATTGATTGATTGATAGAATAAGTAGATGGAATAGATGTTCAGTGATTTCATTCTTAAAAGTTTATGTAAAAATAAATAATCAAGATTAATAAGTTCAACATTATTCAAATGCATTTAAAATTAAATTCACATGTTTACATATAAAAAATAATATAAAAAAGTAAAAACCTTCTTCATCTAAGGGGAAAACTGGCTTGCTGTCTTTCATCCAGCTGGCCCAAGCAGAAGATTTCTATTTCATTATCTGCATAAAGAAAATTGCTACTTCTTGTGCTATTATAAAACGTAGTCTTCCCTTTTGTTGTTATTTAGCATTTATGAAGGATATTTAAAATAATCTTAGGTTACTTCGGCAGCTCTTTATCAATACACTTTATAGTCTTTGTTAGCTATAATGTTAGTCATTTTAGTACACGGAGCCCTAATCTTCAGGTCCGTCAGGCCCATTTTGCATCACAAATCATTTGTAGTTTTATAACTGTCATTTCCAAGGACATCTGGAAAAGATGGATTTATGAAAGGTTACCATGCATTCTAAGAAGGCCGAGAATTAGCATGACTTTGTAAAGGTTCTTATAAATTGAGCTGTGGCCATCACTTTCAATAAGGTGTTTTTTGCTCTTGTCAAGTATCTTTATTTAAATATTAAGGGCAAGATGATGACCTTTAACCTTGGAGATCACTGTGACATAGCAATGGCCCGATCTATTAGCTGTCAGTAGAGTGCAGTAGCCCGACTCTCTGAAGGCCCCTATTTGTGGACAGTGTTATAATAACCCTTCCATTAGGCATCCCCAAGGCAAATAACCTCAGCTTTAACAGAGTCAGTCTTAAACTCCTTAGAGTAACATTAAGAGACTATCTGGTTTGTGTCAGTTTAAGATCACCTTCTGTCTGCATAGGTTCAGTTCTGTAAATTTTAAGCAGCCCAGTTACTTAAGAATTATTTTACATATGCCTACAAGTAAATATTAGACCCATACATTGTAGAAATAATCCCCATCTATGTCTTTGATTTCTTATCCATTCTCCTTAGAGATTAACTAAATTTATAAGATCCTAAGTATGTTTCTAAAAATGATTCTTTATCTGTTTACATATCTTTTGTTAATAGAAATTTTCCGGTGTTGCCGCAGTGAGGTTAGAAAAAAAATCAAATCCCCTAGCAGCACAATAAATACCACAAAGAGATGGGACAAGGGGCTATGTGTGAGGAAGCAGGAGTAATTCTCCATGTGTGCCTAGAAGTAATGTGTAGAAATGTTTGGCTTTCTCTACTGATTCACCCTGATTTTGTCTGCTTCTTGCACATTTTTGTCCCATGTAAGTTATATGGTCAGACAAAAGGCTGGCATTTGAGTCACAAATGATTTCTCTGATTTTTCACAACTCAGGATCATGATCGGGCTCTGACTTGGGTGAAAAGGTGGATCTGACTTCAAAAACATCTTTATTCCATGAAACATCAAGGTCTATCTACCTTAGAGAGCTTTACACACTTACAGTGGTTATATGGACTCTAAACATTGTCACTACATGCACTGATACCTTGAGCACTTGGTCAGAAAATTAAGGTAATGATTCCTTTAAAGCCAACTTTTGTGATTGAGTGTCTGAGTTCTCTATCAAAATTTCCTGGTATAAATCTAAATAACGTATTTCAAAAATTCATTGCCTCCTCTAGATTGTTTCTTGAGTGCCATTTTGAGTGTTTTATTTCCTTCATTTAATACCAAATGATTAATTGGCTTAATGTGAAAACTTTATTTTTAAAAGTCATAGAGAAGTCAGCAAATAGCAATACAGTGTTGACAATCTATACAAACTTTTAAGATAATGTATATTTATATATATTCAAATATTTTGTCTATATAGTAAAACTTCAGGCATTTTTAAAAGACTAATTTTACAAAAATAACATGTATGTTTAGTATTTGACTTTATTTATTGAATCCAAAACATGGAAATGTAGCTAATTGTTCATTGAATTCAGTTTTGCCCCTCATGAGGTTAACCATTTTAAAGGAAAGTGAAATGATATCATGGGTTATAACACCAATGCTCAGAAACAACTCTGAGCTTTTGATTTACAATGAAATCACAGTTCACCATTCACTGTTGCCTCTGTCTCTGACATTGCATGGAGACCATAGGGCAATATATGCCCTACGACATAGTAATGTAAGATGTAATTTAAAGGTTCTATTGATGCTATAAATCACAAATAGTTCTGCTGAGGCAGTTTATGAATGGTAGTAAAACACTAAGGTTGGATTATATCATTAAAATTATGCACCACATGTGGCTATTGTTATTTGTAATTAGAGACAGAGCATTACAAAACATATATGGAGATAGCATTTTTCTTGGTATTTACAAAAATACCTTTTTGTGCAAGGAGGTGTGCTTTGAGGGCATATAAGAAATTCAGAGTTGTAGAATATCTGTCATTCTACAGAAAAGATTTGTGTGTTCTGAAAGTAGACTATAATAGAACAGATTCTGGCAGGTCACATAACCCCAGTGACAGAAGTACAAAAGGCCATTTGCTACAGGTTCCTAGCACACTTGATAAGGTTTGTTAGTACCCAGTTAAAAACATAACACCACAGTGACTAACAGTATGATGTTCTAAATTTAAGTTGAAGAATGGAAAAGGTCAGTCTGTTAGCACTTTCTATAAGACAATTACAACTCTCATGGATTTATTTTTCCACCGAACTGATGAGAATTTTTTACACATGGCCATTCTGAAACTTTGTAATGATTTAGACTTAAACTTCTCTGGGAGGATAGAGTGATAGTGACAATTCTTCAACTATTCTGATAATCTTTTTGATGATGAAGAGGTTGTATCTCTTTTCCCTATACATTTCTGTTACTGTGAGTAAATTGTCCTAATGGATACTAAGGAGATAAGCCAGGTAGCCTAGTTGAATGCTATTTGTTTCCTCTGGTAAACAAAACTGAAATAATATATAGTAGAATATTGCAAGTAGTTTCAGAATATTTTAGGTAAGTGTTTTTGTTCTTCAGATTAATATCTCAATAGATGTCAATCTTCATTAAGGCCTGAAATAAGTACAGATTTCCTACCTTAGAGAAAGGTAGGAAAGTCTCAATAAAGATCAAACTTCCAACATTTGTCTGGATTAGCTTCTGTCAGATCCATGTCTATCATTTTAGACCTTTTCATGTCATACCAAAAGAAATTCTTTCCAATCTCATATTATCTTAAAGCACTTTACTGGGAGTAATTCTAGAATTGACTAATCTCAAGATTTAAAAAGGCACCATAATGAGCTAGGATGGCTTAAACATGATAAAAATGACTTTCTGCGGGAAATTTGTGGGAGGAAAGACACTTTTGTCAGGCCCCGGAAGGTCAGTCAACACAGAAGCGCGCTCCTTCTGGAGAGACTTAATGAAGGCATGAGCACAGGAGAAAGAGAAAGCCCGGATGAGTGAGGGGGTCTGCTGGGGTGTGGCAACCATGAAGCCCCGGAAAACCTGGGAGCAGGAAGGAAGACAACAACTGTTTACTACAGCTTTACAACCACAAGTAATCAATATCAATATATTTCAGTTCTATGCAAATAGTTTAAAATAATTAATTAATCATCTATTGTATATATGTTCATCTAGCTGCTCATTAGTATTATACATTTATTATATATTCTTTACTTTTCAATCATTAGAAAATTATTTTAAAGACTCCATATTTTTCGTAAGAATGATTGGTTCATCAGCATTCCTATTCATCCCATCACACCTTCTCTTTCCTATTGTATAGTATCATATCTTTCCCACCATCAATAGGAAGGTTGTTTTTCTTTACATTTAGCTATTGTAAGGTTAGATTTATGCTTACACATGAAGCTTTGTCTGAGCTTGGAATTGTTCTCTTAATATACATGAGAAATGAAGTTAGTATCAAATATGTTAAAGATTTAAAGGTTTTGGATATATAATGTGTTGTTTCTGAACATTATACTAGTTATACCTTCCAAATCATTGTGAAGGGTGTCATTTTATGTGTTTATTTATTTATTTTTACTTTATTGAGAAACAAATAGCAATGAGACTGTATCAAAACTGATCCATAGGACAGTTTCAATAATTAATACATTGTACATTGTTATCTTCTTAGCAGCTATCCATAGTGTAAGATGCAGACATGCTATCCTGTCCAAACACTATTAGTACAAATCTTTCTTCTCATTGAATTAAGTAAAAGTAATTGTATATTTATCCTAACTATTCTGTATGTATAGATATAAAATGGTCCTTCCTTTGTATCCCCTTTTTTTGTTTGTTTAGTCCTGTCAGAGATGGGTATTCCATTGGCATCTAAATACTATAGGTGCATGAATTCAGCAAAATAATCCAACACAGTCCAGCAGTCCACAATGGTAGTGGATTATCCATAGGACTGGCAATGTCAGAAGTTGTTGACTTGAGCCTTTCACAGTTCAGCCTATTAATACGGCTTTACTTTATATACCTTGTTTTTATACTTTTCTGCTGGATGGTTAAAACCAAGATAAGCAAACCTATACAACAAGAAATGTAGCATTTGTATCTGACAAGTTCAGTCAAGTCCCCTCAGGATTTATCCTGTAACCCTGTACCGCACTTTGTAGATCCTTTGTCAGTGTCAGCCATGTGGATGAGTCATGGCCATTGCTTGACCAATTTGTTCTCTGTGAAAGCCTGAGAGAATGTTCTCTCTCTGTGATTCTCCATAGGCACACTCTATGTCTCAATCACATTGCTCTGTAGCCCATAATCTCCACTTGAAGCTATACTCATAAGTGAAGCAAACCAGACTAACATGTGTAAATATTGTATAGTCTCCCTAATGTAAGAATTCAAAAGAAGAAATACAAATAGAAAGATATATAACACAATTAAAAGGAAAGTGAGAACTTGAGGACTGGACAATGAGGAGAAGGCAAGGAGAAATCTGGGAAACATGGCAGGGCAAAGCCATACATTTATACACACAAGATGGGTAAGGCAGTGATCCTCAGAAACATCAGCAGGTTTTTGAAACTAGTGGTTAATTAGTAGGATTCTCACCTTGACTATATATGCTGATACTTGTAAACCAAGCATCTGCATTGAAGATAGCAATGTGTAATAGAAGGGTTACGCTTAGAATGCCTGTTATTCTGTTCTTCTAAATATGTACTGTTTGTCATGAAATACCAATTATTGCCATTCTTTATATACCTTGTCTCTCAAGCAAATGTTTGTTTGTTTTAAAAGATAATAAATGAAAAAAAAAAGAGACGAGAAAAAAAATTGTCACAGGATGGTACTGCTACAATGCTGTATATGGTTAGATTTCTAAATTTCTATGTAAAAATATGCAATTGCTTATTCATATTTTTAAAATATTTTTAATTTTTTTCTCCATATTCTGTAGGGACTTAAAGTTTAACCTATCAATACTTGATGGAAAATACCTATTCCTTGTTATGCCTAAGATGCTTTGTATTCAGACAGATAGTGAGGTTAAACCAAACTGCATATGTGGTAGGATAATAATAATAAGCTTCTCTTCTGGAGGGTTATCAACCAAAGTTTTCAGACCAAACATTAGAGAAATAGAACTGCTGCAAAGGCAGTAGACATTCTTGCCCTAGCCTTTCAAGGTCAGTGAAAACTGAAGACCTAAGAGAACCTGTACTGTAACATCACATAACCCAAGTTGTGTCCCAAACTTTCTGATCAAGGGTGTCATTTTAATATCTATTTACTTTTTTATCTCAAACTTAAATCTGTAACTTCAATAAAGACACTGCACCACTAAACCTTATTAACAATGATTCTTTTTTTTACTCCCTTACAGTGAAGTCCTGTCTGCTTTTAGGCCATTCATTTGCAATGTCAGAAGTTGTTGACTTGAGTTCATAGTTATTCTATGTTGAGAGCAAAACGATATTTTCTACAGTATTTATAATATGAAGGGTCAAGCATAGAAATGAAAAGCCAGTTGACAGTTAGAAGCTCTCTTCTCACTCACCTTGCTTAGAGTTGACTGTGCTTTTGTGACTTGATATCTTTTAAACAATTCAGGAACACATTGGCCCTTATTTCTCCAGATATTCATTTGGCTACATGTCTCTCTGTCTGCTCCAATTGCACACATATTGGATTTTTTGGGTTTTCATAGAGTCTTAGGCAGTGTTTTCTGGTATACTCCAGATGTCTTTCTCCTCTCAGTTTTGACATTGTTCCATTAAAATGATTTTATGTTTGCTAGCAGTGAACTGTGCATAGCAAGCTATTAGATCTCTCTCTCTCTCTCTCTCTCTCTCTCTCTCTCTCTCTCTCTCTCTCTCTTCCTCTTTCATTTCTTTCCTTTTCTTTTCTTTTTTGAGGCAGAGCCATCTTGTGCAGTTTAGCCTGGGCTTGAACACACTATGTAGTTCAGGCTGACCTGGAGCTCACAGAAGTCCTTCCAACTCAGCCTACCTAGTGCTGGAATTTGGTTTTCACCACCATGACATGCTGCTGTATTAGAGTTTTTATTTAATATTTTCAGTCTTATCGTTTACTGAGATTATATCATTTCATCATTTTTTCCCTTATTTTCCTCTGTTTTCTTTAAAGAAGGATTCACAATGATTGTCGGTGTTTGTTGGTGTGATCCTCAACATTTGGGAGTTTGGGAGATAGCTAGGCAGTGTAAATGCCTGCCTGACAAACACAAGGTCCTGTGTTCAATCCCCAACTGGGTGGTGAGACTCTGTATCAAGAAAACTAAACAAACACATTTGGACTATCCTTCCTTTTCCCCTGATGTTTTAAAGAATCTCTTAATTATCAATAATACTTTCCTATTTATACATATTTATATTTATATATATATATGCATACATATATGTATGCATATATATGTACATATGGTTATACATATAGATTGTGTAAAATACATGAGAAGAACTCTGGATTATATTATTTTCCTATGAGGACTGTAAAGTTTACTTCTGGCAAGATACTAAATATTAGAGCATAATTTGGAGCTGTTAAGCACTAGTTTTAGGCTTTGTTAATGTGGGTCTGATTCAGCTTTACTCTTAATTTGTAAAAGAGATTCATTACAATTTTGAGGATGCTTTTTTTTATTCCCATGACATAGATTTTCTTAACCAAAAGACAGAAGTATTTGGTAAAGACTGATTTATCTGGTTTGAACTTTAATTTCTCTATGGAACTCTATGCTTTCTGAAACGTACACTCACACTTCTCACCTTCTTACAATTATTTCATGTGACCTTGCCTAGTCTCACCTTCTACACCATTAGCTCTAACTCTGGTATGGGAGGGATTTTATGAAAATTATATTAAGTAGCTTTATCTTCTGCTTATTCCTTTCTTTTCTTCTTTCTTTTTTCCCCCCCGTATTTTAGGGAAGGGCCTACCGAGTGTTCAGGGTCTTACTACTGTATCAGACTCATAGCGATCCACCTGTTTACAGCCTCCCAAGAACTTGAATTACAGGCATGCACCAGCACGCCCAGTCTCAATTGCCATCTCAGGGCGGCCCCGGGGCGGGGCTGGCACAGTCAGGGGGATGCAACCCCTGTCCAATGCAACTGCTTTCAGGTGCTTTAATCCACTGAGCTATTTGGCTGGCCCTGATTATTCCTTTCTGATAACCTGTCTACCACAGCCTACGCCCTAGGCAGCCCCAAATCCTCTGCTGCTCAACAGAGGCAGTTATAAATTTCCTCTTGGGCTCTTGTTCCATATGTTCTGCATGTAAGCATCACAATTGGGCATTCCTTTTTCCAAAATTTATGACCCTATCTTAGCTACTACCATTTTATCAGCAAACAATTGTTTAATTTTCATGCTATTTACAGTTGGAGGAAAGAGGCCAGGTGTCATGATATCAAATTTGAAGAGCAAAGAATCAAAAATTTGAAATTATGATAGGTTTATGGTGGGTATAACTGACTTACTGTAAAATTCTTGGGAGCTCATGGGGACAATGTGCTACAAAATGAAAAAAATTATCTTCACAAGTGAAATGAGAAAATCGTGTTTTCAATAATGTTGCACAATTTTGCAATTATTTACAGAATTATTTTTACATTTATAACTTTTTGAGTGAAGCATGTTAATGTTCTTTCTTAGATATAATTTTGAAAAGTAAATCACAAGCAACTGTTTTATGCTTCCAAATGAAATAATAGCATAACTTTTAAAAGGTAGATAGCCTGGACATCTCGGTTACTTTTCTCTTGTTACTGGGACAAATACCCAACACCCAAAATGAAGGAAGGAAAGCTATATTTAGCTCACAGTTACTGGAGGTTTCAGTTCACACTCAGGTGGCTCCAATGCAGAATGGCACATGGCAGAGGGCAACCTCTCATGGCAGCATCAAAGAGTGGAAAGCAGAGGGAGTGGCAGCAGCCCAGGCAGCTAGCCACCCTCTCTCCCCTCCTTACACTGTCACGCAGATTACCTGCCCCAAGACTGGTGCAGGACCCACACACAATCACAGACTCCAAAAGCTGCCCCATGGCTGAATGAGGCTTTGGGGACACCTAGACACAAGCTGTACACTGCATGTGAGGGAAAAATGAATCGGTAGACACTGGACATCATCAGGGAGGAGAACAGTCCTTCATCAGAGACAAAGTAGAAATGTAGTGAGTTTTGTGATCCTCTCAGCTTGTTGTTGGCAGAGAATGTCAAGGTGAAAAGAAAGGCAACCCAGAAAAAAAAAAGTTAATGTAGAATCCAAGAGTCTCTCTAAGTAAAGGAAACAGAACTGAAAAAAAAAAAAAAAACTAGAGAGACAAAGACTTTTGAAACTGAAATTTTAACTGTGCAAATTGAAGTTTAGAGAGGAAAGATCTAGACAGGGAGATAGCATCCAGAGAGGACTCAGAGTCTCCCATGGGTTTTCAGCAGAGTATTAATCAGTAGATGTTCCTGAGGCAATTGTACAAAGCTGGAAAAAGAAACATTAAAAGAATTAAAGTGAAAGCCCAATGGACATACTTTGATAGAGGCTAGAAAGACTCCCTATTCTGGTTATCCAGACTGTCAAACCAAACAGCAACACAGCTTCACAAGACTTACACACAGTGCACAGTGGTTGAGGAGGTGTCTCCTTGGTGGTTGAGAATAGTTAGGCTGATGAAACACTTCTTCAGACTGCGAAAGAACATAAAGCAAGATCCAAAAGGATCTCACTCCATTTGAAAATAAAATGTCCATGTGAGTGAGCTAAGAATTGATTCTTATTTGAACCTGGAGATGACTGTAGACTTGAAAAGATTCACAAGGCAGATGATAGAACTAAATCATGTCTGGATTTCTGACCCTCAGCAAAAAACTTAAATACTGTTGTGTTAAGCCATTAAATTTTGGCAATAATAGATAACTAATTCAGAAAAGAACTTCTGAAGCCTGATAAAGAGTATTTATGAAACATCAGACATAATTTAATGGCAACAGATCAAATTCTTTATTCCCAAAGATTACAAACAGGTAAGAATATCTACCCTAACTGTTTTTGCTTAATTTTTACTGTATGTTCCAGCCAATGAAAAAGGAAATAAAAGAAATAGAAGGCTTCCACATTTAAAAGGAATAGGTGAAATTGTCTTTATTCATACACAGCATGATTGTGTATGTAGAAAATTTGAGGAACTCTAAGAAGTAAATCCTGGGACTAATACAGGAGATTGGCAAGGTTGCACATAACAATATACATTTATAAAATTTAATCATATTTGTACATTCTGAGAGAAAAAGTCAGAAACTGAAATAAAAAATACCACTAACACTGAAAGTTAAGTAAATTTAGGGATTAGTAAGACCAAACTGTGTAGTCTGTACACCAAAAACTACTAAGCTGACAAAAATTAAAGAGAATGTAAATGAAGAGATGTATAGGTTCATACTGATCCTCCTCTCTAAGCCTCCTCAGCACTGAGATTACAAGCATGCACCACCATGCCAGAGTTTGGTGGCTGGTACTGCATGTGGTATCAGGAATCGAACCTGATCCCTGAGCTTGCCAGATAGGCACAATCTACCTCCCCAATCCTGTAGCTCTCATTTTGAATACCAACATGTGGAAGCCATACTCTTGCTCCTTAGGTGACCATGGCTCACACATAAAGCCATGTCTATAGAAGATTAGGAGGTGTCTTTCCTTAGTTCTGGGGTACAAAGTAGCATATTTTCATTTCCCAATAGAAATTCTCCTTAAACTGACTAGAACACTGAAGAAAACATTCTCTCTCTCTCTTTTTTTTTTCTTTCTAACCATACTACTTATGGTAGCTGAGACACAAGGTAGGTAATGATTTTGGTATGATTCCATTAGAGCTGCAATTCTGGAATTCTTTAAGCTCCTCTGAGCCCAGCTCTTTTTTCAGGCTGACTTTACTCCAGATGAGAAGACAGAAACCAGTCTTTATTGCTCCTACATGCTGCCTTGTTCATGAGGATCAGTCACTTCACAAGAGCATTAAACAAAATTTCTGAGGTTCCTGGGGATTGAGCCATCCTTGAACCAATAAGGTTGCCAAGAAAAAACACAACCAGATTGTTTGGTGTAGATCTGAGCCATTGGAGGCACTCCACATGGGCAATGGCCCCACGTGACCCTGGGATGATAGCAGTCCTATCAAGCAGGATGGTGGCTGTCTATAGGGAAGGGAAGTGTATGGTTATAGGAAGCCCCTCCTGGTCCTCATCTCAGTCCAAGGAGTCTATATTTGTAACTCCAAAAATATGTTATTGTAATCCCACCAAGTTAATTCCAATCTACCACTGCAGTGCAATCCATGGCAAAATTAAAGACACTAAACCGTATTTATATAATTATGGGGAGCCACAGGACCCTAAGTCCAGTCGTGAAGATGACTTTCTAGAGCAAAAAGGCCAATCTAAGGCTGAACTAGGATTTTATTCGGTTGTGAGGGAAAAGTGGCTTCAGGAGGAATGCTGAGAATTGGGGTAAGTAGGTGTTCACTGTGAGCTGGCCTAGGTAGGTGGCCTGCATGTACCTCTACCATAGAGGGAGAAAATGATATGCAGACAAAGTAACTCACACTATACTATATCTAATGTTTTGGGGACTGGTGCTTCAGCTCTTGTGTGTATTCTTTTAAGCCCCTGAAAGTCATAGCCTCTATCTGGAGGTTCAATCCCAGCTGACATTACAGAGCACTGGTTCTTCATCGTGTCTCAACAGGGCTCATATCAAAGAGCAGCAGGTGTGGGATATCAGGGAAACATGTGTGCTGTCTTCAGAGACTACAATCAGCTCCTCAGCTAGGCCAGTATGCATTGCTTAAGGCCAATTGAAAGGATAAAGGGAAGTTCTAGCCAGCTCTGTACCTATTAAATACATGGATGTAGGATCAGACACAGCCAAAACAGAGACAGCCACTCTTCTTTTAAGGAGAGTCACTCAAGTGGTCCTCCACAGATGGTGGTTTATAGTCCATGAAGAAGGCCTGAAATCCTTATGTCAACATTCTAATATTCAAAACATGCTTTGGGTTATGGTTATAACAATGTGAGTTCTACTATTCTGAGCTCCTATCTGTCTAGACAGTGTCTAGAGGATAAAGGCATTTGATACAAATAAATGACTTACTTAGGGAATATCTTAGGCACAGGGTACTCCCCATACTACAATTACTGACAAATCATTTGCTTATAGTGTGCTAGTCAGCTTTCTGATACTGTAACAAAAATACCTGAGGTAATCAACTTAAAAAGGAAAGACGCATTTTGGTTCAGAGCTTTCTATGCTTCTCAGTGATTACTTGGCCCCATCGCTCCGGGACACAGGGGATCTAGGCAGTGTACTCATTGGTGGATTCATCCCTCAGTGAGTTCATGGCATAATTTGCTGTTAGGAGGAGGATCTGTTTAGAGGAGGGTCTCTAGGGAATGCGACCTGGAAGGGGACAATTTTATCCCAGACTCCTCCTCTCTTTTTCTACTTCCTGACTTTCCAATGATGAGCAGCTTCCCTGCAGTGTTCCCTTTCACCATGTGAGTTCTTCTACAGAGCCAGGAGTAAACACAAACTTGTCCGTATTTGAACTACAGGAACTAATACTGGCAAAACTGGGAAATTAGTAGTTTAATATCACCAGACACTGTGGCTGTAATTCTAGCATACAAGTAAATCCAAACCTACCCGACTAATTGTGACAAGTCTGGAGGAAAAACGTATCACAAGAAGACATACAGGTGGCAGCTGCACAGCTGGCAGCTGAACTTCCTCTTTCCCACATCTTCTGCTGTATTCCGCTTTCACTGGAACACAGCACACTGGCTTTCTTGCCATTTCTCAGACACACTAAGTTGTATACACAGCAAATCCTTTTTAGCATCTACTCTCTTTTCCCTGAGATGGTCTTTGGCATACTACACATCTCATAGCTTTGTGGCCTTGCCTCCAGGGTCACCTAATATGTGGAGCCTTCTCTAATCATCTTAAAAACAGATGTGTCTGCTGTCATCAAGCTTTCATTCCATCCTCCATTCTAATTTCTGCTATTGACTCATGTGTGATAGCCTGGCTCTCCTGTTTAGAGGTAAGCTCTTGCTCCATGATGTCCAATAGAAATACAACTTTACAGTTTGTCTTTGTCTACTTCTTCACTGCATTGAGCAATGTGCAATTTCTACTCTTCCTCGAGGTCAAAATGGCAGTGAAAGACAAACACTTTTTGATTCAACTCCGGACACAGACAGCCAAAACAATGTAGTGGAAAACAGCCATTAAGTGAGTGGTTTATTCAAAATAGCTTCTGAAAATAAATGAAACAGAGTGGAATAATACAATTTAAAAAGCACTGAGTTACTCAAAATCGTAAGCCCTCTCCGTCCCTCTTCTGCATAATTAATGAAACCAGAATAGCTATTTCATCTTGCCTCCTACTCTTTTACATTCTATTTTTCCTCCTCTAATTCTCTTCCTCTTTTTCTGTGTTTTTATTTCATTTTATTTTTTCTTCTCCTAACTGCACCCTTCATTCATGACTAATCTATCTTTTCTTTCTATTTTTACCTTTTCTAAGATTCTACAATTTTCTTTAGTTTTGTATGCCAAATCTATCATAAGCAGCCTCCAGCTTCTATTGGCGGAATTTTCTAATCCTTTTAAAGTCTATATATTGAAGCCCTAATTCTTAAACTAAGCTTATTAGGGAGTGAATCCTTCGGAAGGCCAATTGCAAGAACAGAACCTTCCTGAATGGACTTGAAGCATTTGTAAAAGACCATCCAGAGGACTTGGGCAGCCCTCCTGCCACATGAGAACACAGCAAAAGAACTGCAACCTCTGAACTAGTAGGGGGGTCATTACTGTACAATGCACCTGCTAGTACCTTGGGCTTGCACTTCTAGCTTCTGGAACGTAAGAAATAAAGTTCTGGTGTATGACACTTGGCTATAGAATCCTAAGTGGGTGAAGATATCATCTCCTTGAGACTCTCTGCAGTAAAACAAAAGCTACCACTATTCCATTGACTCCTCAAATCAGGTACTCATCCTCCCTGGATCCCTCTGTACTGGATGATTTGATTTGAGAGCCCGATAAGCATTGTGACTTGCCTTATCCTTAAGATGTAAAATCCTACACAGATTGTTTATTCTGTATTCATCCATCTTCTGACAAATTCTGGGTCCTAGTCATGCAGTAAGGCTTGGTTAAGAAAATAACTGCATAGCAAATGGTCTAGACGGAGATATGATCATCTTCATAGTACTGAAACTGACTGAAACCATGGGCTCCAGTTGTAGACCTAGTTCTGTGAGGAGCAGATGGTACAACTTTGCTGACCTCAGGTGAGCATTGTTTTTTGAAATGTCTAACTACAGGTGCATGAGATTAAATTGATTCCACCTGGATAGTCCCAGATGATTAGTCACCATAAAACCCTTAGTTTAAAGACATATATTCAGCCTTTTTACCAGGTCAATTAACATATTCAAAAGGTTCCAGAACTAGCATGTGGCCATCTTTGAAGACCATTAATCTGCTTTCCACAGGTTCTTTCTTTAAATATTTATTTATGTATTTCTGTATGTATGTATGTATGTATGTATGTATGTATTTATTTATTTATTTATTTATTTATTTATTTATTTGGCACAGGGTCTCACTACAAGGCTCATAGTGATCCTCCTGTCTTGGCTTCCCCAGTGCTGGAATTATAGGCATGTGTCACCACATCTGGTTTCAGGGCCAGCACAGCATGCCCAGGATTCAGAGGCTGGCACAACAGGAAGCACCAGGGATCAAAGCTGGGTCCATGTGCTTGGCAGGCAGAGGATTAGATCACTGAGCTATCTCCCCAGTCCTCCACAGGTTCTTAAAGCTAGTGTTCAAATAAGGTAAACATCTAGTTACTCTAATAACAGCACTCCATAACCTGTGCAAATACTCCTCAGTATTTTATCCTCTCTGCCTTTTTGTTTCAAAAGAACTTAGAACTGTCACTGGCTAAAGCCAACATTACTAAAAGTATCATGAGCAAGTGAAGACAATAGAGAAGGAAATACCAATAGCAATAGATGATTAATGTAAACATACTATAAATCTTAATCAATTCCTTTTTAAATAACAAATTCATATGCTTTACAAAGTCTAATAAATAAACAAGTATACAGTAAATGTATACATTCTTTCCCCATCTGCTGCCCCAGGAACATAACCATTATATTCTTATGTATCTTTTCACACCCCATTTCCACTCATGAATGGATATTACTTTCCTTCTTCACAACTCCAAGTAAAATACCTATATTTTCTCCATCATTTATTACCATGTTGCTAGTTCTATACTATGTACTCAAGTCAGATCACCCTCCTATTCACAGAAAATTTTCCATATCAGATGAAGGGTGGTTTTCCTCCTCTTTCACAGCAAAGGTCTGGTAGTCCATTTCACGTGATTTCTTATGTCTCACGGTGATGAGTATTTGTTGTTACTCTGATAGCATTTATAATAGATTCCATACAGGGTAGTCACATCTACATTGATTGGTAGCTCTTTACGTTTAACTTTCATACACTTGGAGACTTATTTTTGTCCTTTGCATGACTGCTTCTCTACATCTTATACCACAGAGCTTGCATTAGCAAAACTGCATGTGTTACTCTCTGGTAGCTTTGTCTTCCCTCATTGTTCTTCTTTCCTTCACATGTTTTCTGTTTATTTTTCTTTATAAAATACAATTCTCACGCTGGGGAAATAGCTCAGTGGAATAAGTGCTTGCCCAGCAAGCACAAGATCCTGAATTAAAGCCCTGGTACTACCACAAAACAAACAAATAAATAAATAAATAGATACAATCCTAACTTATCTATTGATTTTTAATTGATATCCATAAACCCATAACATTATATATTAATTTATGAAGCATTGATAACAGTATTGCCTTAATAATTTCCCCCTCTTCCCTTACTCCCCCTCCTCCTACTTCTCCTCCCCCTTCTCTTGCTCCTGATCCTCCTCCCTTTCCATACACACATCCATACAAGCACACCCATAAACACATGCCCACACACACACTGAAACCTATGCTCTCTTAGTCTGTTTCTGAAAGAAGTGACAGAAGAGACTTGTAATCAATTACCCTTTTGCTACATAGTCTAAATCATGTGATAAAACAAGAAATTTTTAAGAATCATTACTCCAAATAGATCCAAATGATCTGAAGGTCTGAAGATGGGGTGCTAGATTATCAAAGCACTAATGATCTGGCCTCCTACATGAGTGCAGTGATCTGATTGGTTGCCTGTACTTTAAAACCCTGTCCCTTTTATCTCCCCTTCCTCTGCACCTGACCTCCACCCCACATTAGGGCTCCATGTCCCTCACACTGGTACAAACACCTGGATGTGTGCTTCTAGATGTCTTTAATTCAGTCAGTACAACACTTACCAGAATCTCAATAACTTTTGTCTCTTGCATCTTCCGGTCCAGCAGCAACTGTTCTTCCCTGACAGACGCTTGTTAAAGGAGTCAAAAGGCTCTACCGCGGGTTTGCTTTGTCTATTATTAGAAAATTTGACATTATTTTTATTACTGAAATTCCTATTTTAGACAAACCCAGTGAAAACACAAATATTTATCTCATTGTATTCGAAAGAATTGTAAAAGAAATTGGAAGGGGGACATTTAGGGGCCTGTGAGATAGCTCAGCAGTCTACAGTGCCTGCTTAGGCAAGCTTAGGCAAGTGCAGGGATTACGTTCAAATCCATCCCGCCCCCCCCCCCACCACATGCTGCCCCAGGGCAGGCTGAGCCAGCCACTGAAGAACAAATGGAGGCAGAAACATTTCAATGAATGGTTCCTGTCTTGAGTGAAAACTGTGTCATTATCTGAAGAATCTGCATACTTCCTATGCTTAAAATTAAGCAACACTTAATTTTTGATTAAAGGATAGCATATCAAGCAAGATAATTAGGATAGACATGCAGCCACTTTCTCTTACTTCAATGCAAAGAAAGGTTTGTACAAATATTGTTTAGACAAGATATCATGTCTGCATCTTATGCTCTGAATAACTACTACAAAAACATGCAATGTATTAATTATTGTAACTGACCTACTAACCTGTTTTGAAACTTTCATTGCTCTTTTATCTTTTTTCCCATTAAAATGAATAAAACAATTTTTAAAAAGTGTCTGTGTTAATTAATATAGGATACAGAACAAACTAAGTATAAAGATATGTTGCATCCAGTGCTCTCCACTCCAGTGAATACATAATCTATGCATCACTCACCAATACAGTGGTAGAATTTAAGCATCAGCTGCCTGATACATCCAGAAAAGACTATCATGATAATAACCACTGACAGAAATGGTTGAAATAGGATGATGACAGAATTCCTAAAAATAGCTTGATCATGAGTGGTCATTTAGGCGCAAGAACAGAAGAGCCAGGGAAAGACTGAGTTCACTGAATTGGACGACTGCATAGAAAGATAATCCATCTACATCTCCCATATACATTTTATACTTACTGGTGAACATATAGACATTAAGTACCAGAATGAATAATGTCTCAGGTTGTTAGGAATATTAGAATGGGCTTTATATGACCACATACTGCTTCTAGCAGAGGTAGAATGACTGCAAATCTTCAAATACTTATTCCCTGTAACAACACGGAATACATATTTTGGAAAAGAGAACCATGAAACTTCAAGTACTATTTTTCTCTACACATGCACACATGACTTTTCACTTATGTAAGCAAATAAATTATAATCTTGATGAAAGTATTGTTTGCAAATTTGATGTTTTCTGAACATAGCTTTTACTGTATTCTAATGCTTAGGCAACTCGTACATGGCATTTAACATCCACTTTTCCTGCCCTGTAAAACTTTTTAATGAAATGCTAGCATTCACAGGCGCCAGATGTTCTGACATAAGGAGAAGCAATATGTAAATTTTCATCCATGCCTAGAACAACAGCCTGCAGGCACCTTTTTCTTATTATGTGGATCATACACTTAACCATAATGTAGTCTATTTTTTAAAAAAAATCATGATCTAGAATGTTTCAATCTTGTCTGTGACTACCAATTAATTGAACTGATATCTATTTAATGTGATAGGTATCCATTCAGTAACCAATAAGCTTGATTGTATCATATTTCACCACTTACCCACCACAGTCAGAATTGTGCAAGTGTTAATATTAATAACAGCCACAACTTTCTGGGTTTTCATCTTTCTTTTGGAAGTCAATAAAATCATTGTATTATATTTTAATGTTTTATCATTCCACATATCACAATTATCACATGCTTTAGTGAAAAATATTAAAACATGTTATAGCTTTCTTTTTTTTCACTTCACTCAGAATGAGTTTAGTGTGTGTGTTTTTCCCTAGAAGAAATGTAATGATAGCTTCAAATGTTTCTTTCACATATGATCTAATAAAAAACAATATAAAAATAACACACTACTATGTGCAGAAGCCTCTTGAATACAAAGATGAGGCAAGTTTTTTAGAAGTTACCACGTGATCACAGATAGACATGTCACAAATGTACATTCACATACAATAAACAATCAGGTATAAAATCCATTCAGTCATCCATTTTTCCAATGTTTATACTATTACAAATGTTGACTTATTTTTATTTATATTATATTGGTTCTCCTCCCACACAGAAATTATAATGATCAATATTATTGGTACTGATGGGGTTTTGTAATATGTGTTCATATGGTAACCATTTGGTACAAAGCAATGAACCTGTACTTAAACATAGAATACTATTGTTTATAGTTATCTCAAAGCAGTTTTGTTTTATTAAGTTTAATACAGGTATGTAAATAAAATCATAATCATGGTATTAAATATTAGAAAGTCTTAGCACAGCTGAAATTCTTATTAATTTCATTATCAAGGGATAAACATAGCCAATACCAATTAGCTGCTTTAAACGGTTTTACATATTAGAATGCAATATTCTATTTATCCTAGAATGTCTGGGGAACATGCAAGTATATTAAAAGATGTTTCAGAGTTTCTTAGTGATCTCAGTGCTACTGTTTTGCCTGTTAGCAATTTTGCAACATCTTGATAAATATTTTCCATAAATCAAAGCCAAAAAAGCATGGAGAACAGATGGCAAGAGACCATATTAGAGAGTGTAACAATTACTTTCCATAATAGGGAAATATTGGATCATCATTTTCAGCACGGCCTGTGAAGTGAGTGCCAGTCTGTCATGAAGCCCCGTGTCTGTTAGGTATCCTTTCAGATGACAAACACACTCTGCATTCCTACTAAGGTCTATTTACAAAGGCAAAACAGCGTATGAAAACCCTGAGTAATTAGTGTTTCATGAAATACACGTGAAGCACATGGAATGCACTTTAAAAGTACTTGTACAAAGATTCATGTATGTGTTAAAATACATTGATATTCCTCATTTTCTCAGAAAATAAGACACATTACTTTGTTATTAAAAATGAAAAATAGCAATAATTACAAATTCTAGTCATTATACTAACAGTATTTTTTTACTCTGACCATTAGATTACACTTATAGAAATGTTACTTCAAAAATTCAACTGCTTGTATAATAAGCCTATATAACAAGCTGTTGAAGTCAAAGATTTTTAACTATTCCATTATTGTTAAGATTAAATAGCTGAATTAATTTTAACTTTCCATGGCATGAGCAACTGCTATGCTGCTAGATAAGATTCTTGAATTTAGCTGCCTTAAATGTTAGTAATCATAATGAATGCTATAAACTGTAACTTACTGATTATGTAATTATTTCAGCAAAATAATAGTCTCCCTTTTCTTTTGTACATTTTATTATATATATATATGTATATATATATATATATATATATATTAAGCATCAAGTAACACACGAAGTTTATTTCTGTGGAAAAATAGAGAATTTTTGAAATAAAAAAGTAGTGCAAGAATAGTAGAAATAGTCTCACAAACTTATAAGTCTTTAATTATATTCTTTAAGCCCATTACATAACATAGGAAGAAGACATTTGAAAAGAAAAAAACAATAAAAATCATTTCATTATATAGAAATACATATATAAATCCCTTATAAGAAAATGAAAATTTCCCTTTTTATGTATAAGGCAGCAGATGGTATTATTTTATCCTCAGATAAGTAAAATTCTGGGGAAGATTTTCAAAAATCAAAGCAATTGTTTTCTGATAATTTAGGATGCGATTCTCCATGGCATGCATAGGGAAAAGTGTGGCACAGGAAATTTTGAAGACAACTGTTTTTGAATAGTTGTTTTCAGATTAAAAAAATCATACCAATAATAAAATACTTGTCTATCAGTGAACAATGAGAAGAGGCTCATGGTACAGTAGATCATGAGAACACTGAGAGTGTCTAGCAATTATTAAATACCTATAACTGAAATACTAGACACTTGCTGGACGCTAACTCAAGTGGCCACCTTATATCTGTCAGAGTCAGGGCGCCACGGAGGCACACGAGGCAGTCCCACAAGACACACTTAGACGTGCCGCTCTCAGCAGCGAGGCACAGTCCAGGCTTTGGGTGTTGTCAGGCGCAAGCAGCTGGCCTCTCCGCAAAATGATGAGCTCATTCCGGTCTCAGTCACATCTTATACATCATGAGACCAGTACATACCATTCTAGAGTCGATAGAAAACACAAATGCATCTCATCTATCTTAAGATATATAATGCATTATTGTCAATTAATTTCACCCAACTTTAAATGTTATGCCAATAGAAAAGAAAAAAAAGCCAGTGTACCATCTACTTATGACTTATAATTACTTAAATCCCACAGTATGAGGTCAACTAAAATATTTTCATAACTTGTGTAGTGTCAACCAGCATAATTAACCCAAAAGAAAATGTTCCCTTTCAAACTTGGGAAGCTATCCCCAGACACTGTGGAAAATTAGACAAAATCAATAAATTTTCTGTATCAATTTTTAATTAAGAACTATGAAGTATTTCATGAGTATAAAGCAATGAGTTGAAAGAGAGAGGAAGAACATTGTTCAAAGTCCATAGCTAATCTGGCTATTATTCATAGCTTGGTTTTCCACCTATATAAAGAAATGGTCACCTACATGACCATAAACTGAAGAAATATGATCTGTACATCTGTTATCCAGATATGGAAAAATTTGAGGAAAAAAAACACTAAAATAACTTTCATTATTTTAAGATAAATGATGGTTAATTGTTAATTCAAATCCACAAAAAAGATAAGCGAAGGATATTGAGATAGCTCAACAGACTGAGCACCTGCTTAGGTAGGGGTGGTGACCCGGTTCACACCAGACACACCAGCCTGGGCCCTGGGTGAGCTGAGCCGGTTACCAGGTCCGGGCATGGTGGTGTACGCCTGAAATCCCAGCACTGGGGTGGCTGAAAACAGGAAGATCACTGAGTTTAAGGTGTGTAGCTGGACCCTGTATCAAATACATTTAAAAACATTAATTTAATTTAAAACAAAGATAATAATAAATGATTTGTCATAGATAAAAAGATTAGAAGGGACATTAGGAAAAAAGGAAGAAAGGGGAAAAGAAAAATATATATTTATACAGAAAATATTTAAAAGTTATAGAGCTAGCTTTTCTTAATTCATTGGAAAGTAATGATCTGTGCTAATACTGTTTGAATAAGGTATCGTGTACATCTTATATTCCAAGTAAATACCATGTAGATAACAATAACCAATGTAATATTAATTATACCTCTCCTAGTGACCTGTCTTGAAGTTCTTGTTGTTTCTCTTTAAAATTAAAAAAATTTATAATTACAATTATGCACAATCCCATGAACAAGGCTTCATTAGTTGCATTGCAGTTCAATGATAACTGACGTTTTGTGACAGAATTGTAAGTTAACATACTATTTGATTCTCTTATTGTTCTGTTTCACTTCTGCAAAATTATTCAATGTATTCAATTCCATGTTTTCCTAAGGGTTTCTCTTGATTATTACTCAAATAATTTGCTTTGAATTCACATTATTTTTATTTTGAAATGTACTTCCACGAATAATTCCAAAATATTATTAATGGATGTATACAACATTAGGAAGCAGAGAGGACTAACCCGTAACTATGTAGCACACATTAGGCCTGATTGTTGATTGAAGAGTAGATGTTTAAAATGCATTCCTTAGGGCTAGCCAGATAGTTCAATGCCTGCTTAGGCAGAGCACAACAGCCAGGTCCGATCCCAGGCTTGCTGAGACAGGGATTGTGACTGAGTGTGGTGGTGCACACCTGTAATCCCAGCAAGTGGGAGGCTGATAACAGGATGATCACTAGGAGTTTGATCTACATAGTGAGACCCTGTACTCCCTATGGACCCTGTCCTAAATTCATGAAAAAAATAAATAAATAAAAATAAAATGGACTCTTTTATCACTGAACAATGTCTTACTAAGTAATCTACGTATGGTGGATGGAAGAGCTGGAGCACAAATATAGTAATCTGGTATTTTTCTTTTCTATCCAACCTCAAGACCAGTAGGATCACTAACACCATTCCAACAAATAAGGCTCCTTTTTTCTCATCCTATATGACAGTATATTTATAACCATCTTCCAACAGGTGGAAAGTTAGTTTATCACTTATGAAAGCATCAGGCCTGATGGAGGAGTCTTTTACCTGGGATTAAGGAGACCCTCAGGAAGTACCTACATCCTTAGGTGCAGGCAAACTACTGCACACAAATACATATGCAATACACTTCTACATGCTTTTTTTTTTTCTTTTCAGGGAAAAGGTCTTTAGTGTTCAGTAGATTCCCAAGAGTTCCATGGTACAACTAGCTAAAATTACTGTCTAATTGATTTTCAACATATTGCTGTTGACTGGAACACAGAAGTACTCTAAAAATTCATGACCAAGGGGCCAGCCTGATAGCTTATCTGACTAAACTACCTGCTCAGACAGAGTGCAGCAGCCAGGGTTTGATCCCCATAACTATGTAACACACATGAGGCTTGATTGTTGATTGAAGAGTAGATGTTTAAAATGCACTCTTGTCCTGGCCCCACCCCCAGGGCACAGTGAGATAGCAATTGAGACTGGGCTTGGTGGCTCACGCCTGTAATCCCAGAGCTTGGGAGGCTGTAAACAGGTGGATCACTATGAATCCGATCTACATAGGAGACTCTGTAGGCTCTGCAAACCCTGTCCTAAATACAGAAGAAGAAAAAATTCATGACCAATTTCACCATTCCCTGACATTTTAAAATCTGAGAAAAGCAGATGGCATTACGCCTTTCTTCACTTTTCCTATGTCCAGGCACTACTGTCCTCTGCCTGGTCTGTATGACACTCTTGGATAGAATTAAAGGTCATGTTAATGTAATGGCATCAACAGCGATAATGAATCAAAATGAGAACAAAAAAATACCGTCTATCTAGAAGGGTACATTTCCTGTGGCCCCAAAACATATTTTTCTCTATAATTTGCAAAGTTGAATCAAATTATCAATTTAGTGGAATTTTGTAATGTTGTTTAAGGGCTACAATGTCCTCCTGAAAGCTATTGAGAAAATATGTCTAATTGTTTTTCTCCAAATAGAACATTTCATGTGAATCTATCCAGTTAGTGTTTTAAAAGGTTTTTTTTCCCATCAAAAATTAAATTATTTTGATTCTCCCAAATTTTATCAGACAAGATAAACTAAATATGAGATAATTATTCTACCATAGGATTTAGTATTTCTTCACTTCTATCACCATTCAAGTTTCAGATTTTTTTTTTTTTTTTTTTTTTTTTTTTGGTAGTGGAACTGAGGATTGAACTCAGGCCATTGGACTTGCCACTGAAACACTTATTCCACTGAGCCATCTCCCTGGCCCTCAAGTCTCAGATTTTGTGACATGTTTTCTATGTGAGCAAAACTTAAGACTACAGTACAGGGTTTCGATGCTAAGTCCTGAGGGGACTTTACTGATCTTGGTGGATATAAAAGTTTCATTTCATGGTATATAGGTCTTGCTTTATCTTGGTCTTAACCATCCAGCAGAAAAGTGTAGAATGGAGGTATGAAAGGTGAATCCATGTTAATATGCTGAGCTGTGGAAGACTGAAGTCATCAGCTTCAGACATTGTCAGTCCTGTGGATAACCCATTACTATCGTGGACTACTGGACTGTATTGGGATATTTTGCTGTATTCATGTACCCACAATAATTGGATGGCAATGGAATACCCATCTCTGACAAAACTAAAGAAAAAAAGGTGATATCAATGAAGGATCAATTTTGTATCTGCACATACAAAATAGTTAGATATATAGATATACTTTCTCTTAATTCAAGAAGAGAAAGATTTGTACTAATAGTGTTTGGACAGGATATCATGTCTGCATCTTGTGCTATGAATGACTACCACAAAGAGAACAATATGCACTGTATTAATTCTTGTAACTCTCCTACCAACCTGTTTTGAAGCTATCTCATTGCAATGTTTTTTTCCAATAAATTAATTAAAAAATCATCCCAAAGTTTAATAATTTTGAGAGGTTACAATTCTGCCAAGTTAGTAATATATTTAAATTCTTCAAAATCTAGTTAATAAAATATTTCATTTCTATGTGTCATCTTAACTTTCAAGGATCACCAGAACTTGTTGCCCATTGTATTTTCTAGAACTCTTCTAGAATCTTTTCCATGAGTGTCTCATGAAGATACCTCCCTAATTTGTCATTCTGATCATATACTAGTGTTACTCCTGCCCTTTTACCCAACTTAGGCCTTCAAAAGGCGGGCTGCCTTCTGCTTTTTGCCCAGACATGGTCATTCATTTTCATATCCGCTGTACTTACTCCAAGTTGGTTTATGTTTATATTATAATTCTATATATTTTTTACCTTTTTTGTTGTTTCTCACATAGTCCTGTTAGGTACACCTCTGCTGAGAAGTAAAACCTTATCTTTCTCATCTGTCCAACATTTTAAAGCCCTACTTCAGTTCTAAGAACCTTTTCATAGGTATTGATTGATTGGAACACAGCTTACTGAGGTCCAGCACAAAACAACATGCTTGGTTACCTAATTCCCAAACGAAAGCAAGCTCAAAAAACCTGATTATTATAAATATAGGTATTTGGACAAATGGCACCTAAGCAGCCAAAGGTTATGGGGTACTCTAAATACTTTGTCCTCCATCCAGAGCTGAATAAGACAGTTTCTGTTTAATTATTTTTGCCAGTTGTCTATCCAATTTTCAACAGTTTTGTGAACAAAACTGTATGAACAACTAGTCTGTATAAATATTGGCTATGACAATAAATTTTAAAATACAAATTTTCGTAGCATGGGAACATTTTATGTTTTATTTACTAAAAGTTATTACCTGATAGAATGTAATTTCTGATACTGATTAGATAATCTAAAAAATGAAAAATAATAGAAGAATAAATATTACCACAGTATACACTTATGCCTGGATGTAGTTTTGGTCAAATGATAAATGTAGGCCATGCTCTGGAAGAAATCGTTCTTGCTCATTATTCTTAATAGACTATATAGAGACAAATATTCAAGGATGCTTTTAGAATCATTATGACTACTCCAATTAAATGAATTAGAATCTAATTTTACTAACCAATGTTTCATAAATGTTCTATGTTGTATTGTAAAAAAGAAATCTTGTGTTTATGACAAATTCATGTTTTAATTACAAGAAGCAGTCTATTTTCTAATTATTTCCTGTATAAGGTTTAAAATTTCAATATGTCCACCAGACACTGGAAAAAGACAATGACCCAAAAGAATCAAGAATCTTGATTCTTTAAAACTTCCTGTGGTAGGAAGCAAACGACAGGAATGATGAAGAAGAGCGCAGCGAGCTCAGCCACCTTGCCCTTATGGGCTGCTCTACTCCTGAGTCACAGCATTGCTTCGTTATGAACACCAAACAGAGATGTCCCGTGCTGTACCTCTTTCCAGAAAAACAAAATGAAGACATGAGCTCTGAGGAAAATATGAAACTCAGGCAACAGTAATTCTTCCACACCATTTTTTTCTTCCTGTGAGTTCTTCTCTCATTTCTCATGAGGTTTTTGTGGACAACATGGTCTTGAAGAAGAACAAAGCAATACATAAAATGCAGAATGTAGTTGAACAGCACCAGCATAGCATTGCTTTCTCGCTGAGGAACTGAGCCTCTTCCATCTTACAGTTCATCACCATCCTCTGAGCTAAAGCTGCCTCTCCTACTGCTGGATTTAGAGACTGCAGGGGAAGCAGCAGACAGCAGTGGATCTGTCCCAAATGGAGATACTGTGTCATTCAGCAGCATGCCATCCAGCTTCTGCTCCTCTTTCAAAGCAGCACTAAATGATAAATCAGTGAAGTGTGACAGAGGATCAGAGAAGGCCATAGCTTGCTCAGAAAGCTTGGAGCTTGGCTCCTGAGATGGAGTCAGTTGTCGGCAACAGTCTATGGAATTCTGCTCAGGGGTCTGCTGTTTGGTGAGGTGAGTGCCTAAATCAGCTGTATCAAGGGAAGCAAGGGATGGCAGACCATGGGCACGAGCCTGTATCTCTAGTTCCTGCAATTTCAAACAACAATCATTAAATAAGGCCTCCGAAAGTGGACATAACTTGAGAAAATAGACCAGAAGTAGAACCAAAATAGTATTAGCATTCAAAGTGAAGAGTAGTACAAATTATAAGTTTTCTTTGCAGATAATGGAATCTGGGGTTCAGAGTAACACTGAGAAAATTACCCAGAGTTTTAAGATTCTCTTCTTATTGTTCTGTAAAGAAATTCATGACACATTACAGTCCCGTAATAGCTCAGACTACACTATAGCCATTTTGAAATAGTGGAAAATCTGCTATTTATTCTTCCTGATAATTCTCACCATAATTCTGGACCATTTCGCAGAAACAGAGCAAATGCTTTACCTAGCTGTGATCAAGCTCACACTTAAAAAAGAGGGTAATAAAATCCTATTTCATATCTTGTGTCATTTGAACAGATGTGAAGTGACTTTATATAAACTGGTACAATATGTCTTCAGCAATAAAACCCATAGCAGTATTACTAAACAAATGAAAGAGAGAAGACAGAATGGAGAATTTAGTGTCCAATATTATCTAGAGAAACAAATATTCTACTTCATGCTGGGGTGGGGGGTCAAAATAGTGTCATGTGGATTTACAAAATAGGTTCTATCTTTCTCACTTTGCAATTAGCCCTTGCAATTCATTACACGTTCATTTCAAGTCATCACCATCCTGAATTTCTAATCCAGATCTAATTGAAACAACCCAACTAGTGAACTTTTAAAAAACAATATAATTATTTTTCAGTACAACAAATCCATCACTAGTAAGGGGAAAAAAATGTACCAATGAATAAAACTAATGTCGAGTAAGGCATCTGTTAGCCACCCCGTCCACAGCAACATTTTCATAAAAACCTGAATCCGGAGCAGAAGGCGCCTGTTAGCCTGCTCCAACATCTTCTGCCTGTGTTCTAACACTCGGGCTTTCTGTTGCTCCTTTTGTAGCCACTTGATGTACTCTACGGATGCTTTCAGAATGGTCCCTTTGTTCCAGCGTGTATCACTGGAGAACAGAGAGATAACCTCTTCACAATTGTGCGTGTCAGCAGAATTCATAAGAACGTACAAAATCTTTTACATTAATATGAAATAATGATTTACATGACTATTATTCACTCTTAGATATTATTGCTTCTGAATAGAAATTTTAATAGAATAGTTAAGAAGCCCTTATATAGTAAAATTAATCCCAGAATGAAAATAAGTGTCAAAAGAAAGTAATGAAGTGACTTTTTGTGGGACAGCTAAATGCAATATCATGATTCTACCATTACAGTTTTTATATTTTTTAGTGAAAATTGCTTTTATTATTAACTCCAAGATTAAAATCTATGTGCTGTATTTCTGCATTAATGAACTAGGAAATGTACATTACTGATGACTTAAACTTAAATTTTTAAATATTATTTCAAACGTATCAATCCTTTAACCTACTACCTAATAAAGTTGCTTTTGTCCCTAAGGAAAAAAAAAATTCCCTCCTAAATGGTGACTCTGAGTGATTGTCAAACAAAGCAGAGTTTGGTACCATCACTTCATGGAACAAAATAACCTTTCTAAAACCACTTGACCAATTATTCTACACAAACAGCAACAAAACTTTTTTTTCAAAACAAGCTGGATATGTATACCTATGTAAAATAAGTTTAAGATAGGTGACTGCAATTAAAACATAACTGGCTAATCTTTAGGCTATGGCACAGAAAAATATTTTACTACACCATCTAAAATAGAAATAATTATACAGATGGAATCATGGAACTGTCTACTGAATCTAATATCTGAAAATGCACATGAAGGAATGTATTGTTGTATGAGAACTGAGAATCTATGTTGAAAAGAAGGTCAAACTAATAACTAAACATCAGTAAGAGTGGTTATATAACTTGCTGAAATTTCAAATTATACTCAAGAGATATATTGAGTACAATGTAGAATAAACACTTCGGGAATTATATATTTTCTAATGTATAATTTTGGCTTATATTGATCTATATAAAATTATATATATATAATATATATATATTATATATATATATATACTTTTTGTGATCTATAGGGAATATATTGTACTTCAAAAGCATTTATTAAGAGTTACAAATAGGGAAACATAACTTATGAAATATCTGATTTAAATGTCTCACTGGAAGTTCAGGTCTGCTAACAATGTCAGTAGCAGTACCAAATTAAAAGAATGCTCATTTTCCTATGTCCCAGGAAAAATGTGTATTAGATTCTAGGAAAGCCATCCTCTATTAAAATGTACAATGTAGGACTGGCCAAATAGCTCAGTGGATTAAAGCACCTGCAAACAGGCACGGGGTCTAGGGGTTCGATTCCTAGGCCTGCTGTGCCGGTCCCGCCCCAGGGGCATGCTGAGAGGGTAACTGAGACTGGGCATGGTGGCACGCACCTGTAGTCCCAGCTCTTGGGAGTCTATTTCCAGGTGGATCATTACAAGTCTGGTCTAGTAGTGAGAAGCTAAACACCCTGTAGACCCTTCCCTAAAAATACAAAAAAAAAAAAAAAAAAAAAAAAAAAAAAAAAAAAAAAAAAAAAAAAAAAAAAAAAAAAAAAAAAAAAAAAAAAAAAAAAAAAAAAAAAAAAAAAAAAAAAAAAAAAAAAAAAAAGGGAAAAAGGGACAAGGAGATAACTCAATAGAATAAGTGCTTGCCTGGCAAGCACAAGAGCCTGAGTTCAATGCCTGGTTCTGCAAAAACAAATAAATAAATAAATAAATAAATAAATAAATAAATAAATAACCAAAAAAATAATAAAATGTACAATATCATTGTTCGCAGTTTTTTAAAATTCAAAAATGTTTTATCAGTTTTTCTAGGTGCCAGAGGTCTATTGGGGTCATTCTGCTCAAAGGGACAAGTCTCAGGTTGTGATGGGTATGAAAAACAGGTTGCTTTCATCACTGAGCCAAGAGAGCCAGCTTAGAAGTTTATATTGTTCATTTAGATCTAAAATGGACCTTCACAATAGCTGTAGAAAGCACACAACGTCTTTCTTCTTTCCTGATGTCATTTGTACTAAATTTTCACAAGTTCACTGTATTTCAAAACTATCTGAAAATATAAAATTTTCTTCTTCAAAGTTTCCTTTTTTCTCATCTATTAATCACGCTTTTCCTCTATCCCAAGATAATTTCAAGGGACTTAACATTAACAACATTAAACAATAATATTATGCTACTCTAGGGCTGGTGAGATACTGCAGTGGAATGTGAGCCTTCTTAGGCAAGAGCAGGGACCGGAGTTTGATCCCTGGCACCACATGCAGTGCAGGCCCCACGCCCAGGTGTGCGGAGCCAGCCACTGAGAAGAGGCATGGAGGAGGCTGAGGAGGCTGAAACAGAGGATTACTACAAGTCTGAGCTGTGTAGCAAGACCCTGTACCAAAATGCACACACACACACAAACACATACACACACACACACACGCTAATAATAACAAGTACCAGCCTACATTCAATACTAACAATAACAATAATATGCTTCTTTATAAACACTGAAAACTCACAAGGCTACAACTAAGAAAAGAATGTAAATACTGGCCCTTCATGCTCTGCAAAATAATTTTCTTTGAAGGAAGCGCTAGTTATAAGCTTAAGTAAATTTAGGTCCAAAACAGTTAACAGCAATATGCAAACTGCAGTAGAAGTGTCCACAGGGAAAACTGTAGAAAGTGTATAATTGTCATTTTTACCATATACATCCATTTAAACACATTACTATTTTTTAACTAAAAAATATAGAAAGCATTGTCTAAAATATAAGTAACTCAACCTAACTTTTTATTTTCCCTTCTAAGTCCCTATACAGACCTGTAAAGTTGTATAATTCCTGAATTTTTTTTTAAAATATATTTAATAGAGGGCTGATAGGGTCTCACTACACAGATCGGACTCGTAGTGATCATTCTGTTTCCAGCCTTCCAAGCACTGGGTTTACAGGTGTGCACCACCATGCGCAGTCTCAGTCCCCATCTCAGAGTGTCAGGGGCCAGGCCGGTGTGGGATTTCTGAATACTTTTAAAAAGTAAAAACGTCAACTTCAATGAATTTAGTGTATTCAGCTATCAACTTTGGTTGCTTACCCCAATATCTGTTCAATCATGAACTGGAAAGGTCCTCAGAGTAAAACCATTCTGATTCCTACTCTGTGCCCTAGAGCATGCAGAGTTTGGAAGAAAAGCTCAGGGTACTCTTTCAGTTCAGTACTCTTGCTTTCTTCCCTTTTGAAATGCATCTCTCATATGAAGCATGTTTTATACTGTAATTCTGTGCATTCTTAACCTCTAAAACTGCAACGAAGTTTTCACGAGGTATTAATATTCTCCTATGTGCAATATGTAATACTCTGATATTTTCAGTGCTATCCATTGTTGTTTGAAAATACTGAATCTGTTCCATTTGGTTGGTTTCATGATCCATTAATGGCACAGAATTTGAAAAATTTCATAGTAGATGATTGTATAAGCTGATGTATATTTTATTATTTTTAAAGACCTTTTCTCAATCATTTTAATGGTCATAAAAGGCACTCAATCTATTAATTTAAAATTTCTTGAAAGTCCAACTGAAATCTTGTTTGATCTTTTTTTAAATTTTCAGATCTACCTTTTATTAGTTTCACCATTGAATAATATAATGATGCTACTTCTCCCCTTTCCCACCTTCAAACTGCTACTGACCTTTTCTGTATTATCACCATACACTTTTCCTAGTATTGTTTTCTGAAGCTTTTAGATTACCAATGGTAGCATCTAAAAATTTGACAAATTAATGCAAAATAAAGCTATTCAATAGACATTTAAATGTTAGGTCAATACAACCAGACATTACTTCCTTAGTAAAATCTGGTTTTTGTTTTGTTTTGTTTTTATGTATTAGGACAAGGTCTATAGGGTCTCACTATGTAGGCCAGGCTCACAGTGATTCCTCTTGTTCACCCCCTCCCAGGTGCTGAAATTACAGGCATGCACCACCATGCCCAGTCTCAATCGCGGTGTAAGCGCGGGGGCGGGGCCGGCACAGCGACCCCAGGGACTGAAGCCCCAGGCCCCTGAGTCTACCTAAACAGGCACTTTAATCCACTGAGCTATCTGGCCAGCCCTGTAAGGTCTGATTTCAGACATTAATTCTAGGTTCAACCATAGTTTTGTCATTGTGAATCCTGACAGACACTGTAGTGGCAGGTAATTCCACACATGCAAAGAAATGAAATATATCAAAATGTAATTAGTACTTAGACATTTGGAATTCATGCTTCAGTAATTTTGTCTGCCTTGTTATGCAGAATGATAAGACATACATATAGATGTACTTAGCATCTAATTAATGTCTCCAATTAGACACTAATAAATGTAATTTGCCTATATATAACACAACAGACTTCAAACAAATAAGAGCCCTCTACTCCATGATCCGCATAGAGGAACCACTGAACAAGAGTGTATACTGTGAAGTTTCCCTGATTATGCTTACTCCGATATGATGCTGTGGTACCCTGATTTTTCCATACTTTAGACCAGGGATAGGCAAACTGGAGCCCACAGTCTATTTTGGTCAATAAAGTTTCACTCAATACAGTCATTCTTCTTCATTACATATTGTGTGTCTGCTTTGGGGGTACAGAGATGGAGTTAAATAACTGTAATAGGGACTGTATGAGCCATGAAGCTCAAAGCAGTCGCCCTCTGGCTCTTTACATAAAGCACATGTCATTGTCTGTACTGGACAATGACTTAAACAAGAGAATCAAAGGCTCAATGAAAATGTACAGTAATATGATCCCTCATTAAATCCTTATAATTTGTATGTTCATATACATGCTGATTTTATATTTCTAAAGCTCCATTTTATAGGGAACATATGTGTTATATTCAGTGAATAAAAAGCTCTGCTCTTAGACACTTCAAAAGGCTTAGATGATGATCAAGAGGACATCAGGGTGGAGCTCTTCAGACTGTCCCTCCTGCACTCTTCCTCCATTCTTGCTAGGTGCCCTCATCTCTAACACATATTATTTAACTGCCTGTGTTAATTAGAACATCTGAATTTAAGGAAGAAGAATCCTCAATTCAAAACATCGTCATTTCTGGATAATGGACAGCTGCCAATATCTGGAGAGATCATTGTCAAATCCTTAATAATGCTGCAGACCATGTTTTGATGTTTTGGTATAAACATTTAACATTCTAAATTGACACTTTGACCAATTAACTAGTGTTTGAGATTTACAACCTCAGAGCATTTGACTGAGTATCTGCCGCACAAACCTGGTTGGCATCAAATTACAATCCCATTTATTACATATTTGCAATTCTCCAGAATTTGGGGTCTCAGAAAGTTTGACAGCTATGTTTTCAAGTTCGCATTACCTTTAGTTGTAAGAAATGTCATAATTATAAGCTAGGGATCCTAGTGAACATTATAAATATCTTTTGGAACTATCACTAAATGTTTCTATATCATTACTATAAGATAAACCCACTACAAACTGAAGAGAGACCATTTACCTATTTTCTGTGCTCAGAAAGCAACACTAGGGGAAGCATTGATGTTTACTTAATATTGCACTGGGATAGGTATTTCAAATGAGATCAACAATAGCCTTATCTTTGTCTAGAGACATTTAGTATTCTGGTCTTAGTTTCCTTCTTCTCCTCTTTCCTCCCACCCATTTTGGGGGAATTGAAGCCATAATGTTATTACAGAAATGATTTTGAACTCACGGATCATTAGACTTTGGAATAAGAGTGCCAAGCTCCTTGATTCGGTAATTAATATTATATCTTCTTCTTCTTTCGACTATTAAAGAAAAAATAGTATTGATTACGCTCATTAAATTTCAGCTTAGTTTTTGTCAGCTATCAACTTTCTTAATAGTCTTTTAAAACAGTACACAAAAATATTTCCATTTAGTAAAAAATAATTTCTTAATTATAAAATAACAAAAACAATATGTTTATGCTAGTTAGCTTTGCAATGCTGGCAAAATACCTGACAAAATCAACTTAATGGAGGGAAGATCTATTTGGGCTTAAGGTTTCAAGGGTTCCAGTCCATGGTTAGGTAGTTTTCTTGCTTTCAGCCTTTGGCAAGGCAGAGACATTGTTGTAAAGGGCAAGGTGGGGAAAGGTGTTCATCTCATGCTTGGAGGGCAGGGAAGGTGGAATAGAGAGGGGAACAGAGAGAGGAACAGACAGACAGACACACAATGTACAGAAAATGTAGTCCCTGAGTTCATGCTGCCATGACTCATTCTCTTCAATTGAACCTCATCTCCTAGATTTCCATCACTTTGCAAAAATTCCATACATTTACAAATTTATAAATGATGAAATAAGAGTCTTCATGATTGAAATGGCATATCTCTGAAACCCTGAGCCTATTGGACATTTTATTTATTTATTCATTTTTGTGGCTGGCTCAGCCCATCCTGGGAGCAGGGTTGGCACAGCATGTGGCACCACGGATTGAACTGCAGTCCCTGAACTGGCCAAAGCTTGCCTAAGCAGGTGCTTTAGACCACTGAGCTATCACGCCAGCCCATAGTGGACATCCCAACCATAGTAATGCTACCCACCCAAAAGATAAAAATGATGGATGTATTACCTATATTACTTAAAAATATTTTGTCTCAGTCTCAAAACATTTCTCATTTTGATACTACTAAATTTACTCACACTCATACATATGCACATATGTATATATATGTATATATACATATATATGTATATATACACACATATTTACTTACATGTATATGTTTATTGTGCTTGTCATCTTATACTTATAGACTTTGTCAGTCCCTGAGGACTATACTCTTTAAGGTCATACTCCATGTCTTACTCGTTCCTGTATTCCCCTTGGTATTTAGCACATTACAGGTGTTGTACCCAATTATATACAACCACCTTGAGGAAAAAATGTCACCTCTTACTCATTTTTGTACCTCCAGAGAGTTTAGTTTACATAAGAGATGCTAAACAAATCTGTGCTGAGTAGACTACCAACCTATTTCTCTAACTTAAATTTTCTGATAATCTATAGATCAGCAGCTAAAATTTAGCATGTATCAGGCATACACAGAAGGCTTGCTAAATAGATTAGTATACCACATCTAGAAATTCTGACTTTAGTATGTCTGAAGTGATAGCTAATGATAAGTATAAGATTCATGATTCAAAAAATTTTGTTGATAAAGGTCCTTAAGTAGAGCCTTTTTTCTAAGTACCCAGACACTCAATATAATAGCAATTTCATGTATATGATAAATACTCGCTTAATGTCAGATAGCTGATGAGTTTCCTAGATTGACTCTAACAGCAATCTATTCTACAAGAACCATAACATAGGGCTGGTCTGCTGGATTAAAGCACCTGCTTAGGCAAATGCAGGGGCTAGGAGTTCGATCTTTGGCCTGCCATGCTGACCCTGCCCCTAAGGTGCACTTAGACAGTGGCTGAGACTGGGCGTGGGGACACGTACCTGTTATCCCAGCACTTGGGAGGCTGTAAACAGGTGGATCACTGTGAGTCCAATCTATGTAGTGAGACCCTATACACCCAGTACACCCTGTCCTAAATACCAATAAAAAGAACCATAATATCCTTACACATAAATTTTACTATAAATAATATATTTAAAATATTCAAGGTGAATGGCTATCATAAGGAAATTAACCAACAACAAATGTTGGAGAGGTTGTGGAGAAAAGGGAACACTTCTCCACTGCTGGTGGGAATGTAGACTGGTACAACCATTGTGGAGGTCAGTGTGGAGACTCCTCAAAAGAGTAGGACTAGAAATACCATTCAAGCCGGCTATCCCTCTACTGGGAATTTTCCCAAAGGATCTGAAAACATTGTATCATAGAGACATATGTGTACCTATGCTTATTTCAGCACAATATGTGATAGCAAAATCTTGGAAACAATCAAGATGTCCATCACATGAGGAATGGTTGAAAAAGATGTGGTATTTCTATATAATGGAGTATTACTCAGCGATTAAAAATGATAAGTTTGAAGCATTTATACTGAAGTAAGATGCCACTTGAACATATAAGTGAAATAAACCAGACACATAGGTGCAAATATCATATAGTCTCCCTAGTATAAGAAGCGAAAAGAAGAAATACAAATAGAAATGTACAACAACAACTGAAAACAATTGAGTCAGATAGGGCAAAGTGAATGGCATATGCTGCAGGATACTAATCAGCTTTTCTTCTGGATGATTAACACATGAAAACTGGAGAAATGGAAGAGCCACAAGGCCAGCCAACATTTTGGCCCTAGCCTTTCAAGGTCAGCAAAGACTCAGGACATAGGAGAACCTGTACTGCAACATCATGAAACTCAGATGAGCTCCATATTTTCTGAACAAGGAGATTATGGAGCCACAGAGGAAAGAGGCTGAAGTTCTATAGTGTGCCTGAGGAGAGTCATATGGAGAGAAAACTTTCTCTCAGGCTCTCACGGACAGCAAACTGGTCAAGCATTGGCCGTGACTCATCCACATGGATGACACAGACAAAGGAACTACAGAATAATGTACAGGACTACAAGATAAACCCTGAGGGAACTTCACTGACCACATAAGAAACATAAAGTACATGTATTGGTATATAAGTCTTGCTCTATCTAGGTCTTAACCATCCAGCAGAAAAGTATAAAAATGAAGAATACATCACGGGGTTATAATATTAAGCTGAGCTCTAAGTGGCTATGGTGGACAACTTCTTTGAATAACTCACTATTGTTGTGGAATGCTGGTCTGTGTTGGATTGTGTTGTTGAGTTCAAGCCCCTAAGTTAGTTGAATGACAATGGAGTGCCCATCTTTGATAGGTGCAAACGAAGGAAGGGGTACAGAAAGGAAAAATCATGAGGTGTGTGTATAGAAAGTACAGTTGGTTTAGATAATGCTGTGCTACTACATAATCCTATGAGAGGCAAGATCTGCACTAATGGTGGTTGGACAGGATATTATGTCGGCTTCTAGTACTATAGACAACCACTAGGAAAATAACAAGGTAGAAAGTATTAATTATTGAATCTTTGATGTAATGCAGGTATAAAAATAAGATACGCAAACAGCTACACTCTCTTTATTTAATAAAAGACATACGGTATAATGTCTGTAAGTATAATATCATGTATGCACCTTATATGATACCAAAACATTATGAAAACAGTTTTCAATGTATTAATTTATCAAATCCATCTTGTCAAGGTATCTTAAAACTGTCTCATTGACATTTGTACTTCAATAAAACAAAAATAAAAAAAATAAAGGCTTACAGCTATAAAAAAATAAAATAAAATAAAATATTCAAGGAGATATAGGTATAAAAAGACAATGAAACATTTAAAAAACTTTAAATATCTGTTAAAGGGCTGAAGACACAGTTCAGTGGTCTAAGCACCTTCCTGGCACGCTCATACCAGGTACCAATCCCCAGTACCACATGCCATGCTGGCCCTAGGCCCTATACTAGCCACCTAAACCAGGTGTGGTGATACACACCTATAATCCCAGCACTGTAGAGGCTGAGACAGGAGGATCACTATGAGTCTGAGACCATGTACCCTAAATAAATAAAATATTTTTTAAAAAGAGCAAAAAAAATGTTAAAATATGTGCATAGCACAACTTGAGAATTATAGTGAAACTCAGAAATGTTATCAAAGAATACAAATTATCTTGGTGAACCAAGTATGCAAAGCATATTAACATGAATGGATTTGACCTGCTGAAATAATACTCAGAGACCTCTCTATAAAATTAGAATACAATTTATTCTTAAGGGAATTTATTTTGTCGCTTCAGGGAAGCTAATTTGTTTTCCTGTGCATTCAACTAATAAAAAGCTAAATGATACCACATAAAAATACGAGGAAGTAAAGAAAAATCTGATAGACATATGTAAGTATTTTATAGTGAAAATTCATCAATAATTCTGTTACATGATTTTCTCTTATATTACAAACACATCTTTGAAATCGTAGAAAACAACTGTGAAGTTCACAGTTTTGTTTCAAAGTGGGTAACTGATTTCACTCCTATAGTGTTCCTTCAAAACTTATGTAAATTCACCTCATGGACAGTATTAGAAGCTTGTTACCCACTTAGATTGTCATCTATTTTCACCTGGCTAATTCTAATTTTGGTTCTATCAATGTTATTCATAACTAGCACAAGTTATGTGGAAAAGAGTCATCCTTTAAGAAATCACTAAATTATTTTGAACTTTGTGATTTCACCCTTTGCAACATTTTAGACACATTCATTCAGTCTTGTGCTCCAATGCAGGAGAAAGAAACAGACATGATCTTCCCTTGTCTGGCTAGACCTCTTCCCTGTGAACTAGGCAGCCACAGGCCCTAGGAAATCCCTTTCCAACCACGTTCAGGCAGTGCGCACACAAAAGTTCTCTAAGTCCACCCACCCAACTCCAGAGCAAGCCAAGCTTTAAGGAAGCAAGCCATGCCTCCTGAGTGCGAATCCTGGCACCAAGGTGTTCATCTGGGCTCGGGAAGTGGCCTAACGGCAGCTATGTACAGAAATGTGTACAAACCCTAAGTGAACAGGCCAAGGTGTTCCCACTCACTTCGGTTCCTTCCATTGAGGCCACTTGGAGGACAGAGTGGAACACACCTTGAAGAGAAAAATGACCTACAAACTGAAGGCTGGTGTCACCCAGCCCTGACAATTCCCACCTGGAAGCCTGAGGATTCTACATTCACCATAGACCTTCTGAGGTCTTTAGCATGTTTTAGTTTGATTTACACCCCTTACATATTTATTCATCTGGTCAATGGGACCTTCTTTGTACCTTTGCATGTGCTCACAAGATTTATGTTTTTAATGATCATTCTAAATTTATTATACTTGTCTGCAAGGTAGCTCAGCAGATTAAGTGCCTGCTTACAAGCCCAGGGATGAGAGTTCAATCCCCAGCATCACATGTAGGGCCTGCTCTGCCCCCAGGTGTGCTGAACCAGCCACTGAGACCGGGTATGGTGGAGCACACCTGTAATCCCAGTACTGGTTAGGCTGAAAATAGGATCGCTACAAGTCTGAGCTGTGTAGTGAAACCCTGTACCAAATACATTAAAAAATAAATAAATAAATTATACTTAACACTTTTGATATTTTTTCATGTTGATTTTTCCCTCAGAAAGAGGATACCTAGGAACTGGGGAGATAGCTCAGCAGAATAAGTGCTTGCCTGGCAAGTACAGGGTCCTGAGTTCAATTCCCAGTACAGCAAGAAAATAAAAAAAAATAAAAAAAAAGAGGATACTTCAGCAAGATAATTCAGGTTATAAAATACTTCAGTTCAAGTCACACCAAACACCTACAATACTCTACAAAAAATGACATCATCTAAGCTATAAACAGAGAGAAGGGAAAAAAAACAGGAAAATAAACAGATTTACAAAGAAAGTATTCCCCAATTCCTCAAGGTACACGAATTCTTCCTAGTAATCATGAGTTCTCCCCAGTCCTATTCCTCTTGTTCAAAATCTGGACCAAAGTTCCCTGCTCTGCTCTTCAGGTCTACAGAAGTTAGACCATTTCCCTGCCGCCTGCTAGAAACCTGTGTGTCTCCTCTCTCCTCGGGGCTACTCAGTCAGCCAGCACTCATCACTTGGGAGGTGGATTATGCAGAGATGCAGGGTTCACAGCTACATTCAGAATCAATTTCTGCTAATTGCATGTAGGAAATTACTGACTCATCCAGGAAGTTAGCATTTTATTTAATATTTCCTCTGTTGTACTCTTCCCTCAGCTTTCGAGTTGGCTCTCAGAACAAAGACCCTTCATTCTCAATCAGCCAAGCTCTCTTGAGAGAGTCACACACTTGAGACTGGTCCAAGCACTCCAAAGCCTAGCTCTGCTGCTAATCTACTTCTCCACATTTCCCTTCTCAAGCGACCTGTTATCAGAGTCAAATTGACCCCGAGGAAAGTACGAAAAGCCTTTTTCCCCAGAGGTGGAATTCAGCATTACAACAAGAGAAATACCTTTCAGGTAGAGCATCATTAGCAAGGGAGGAGCAAATTGCCACAGAAAAGCCCAGAGCCTGGACTTAGGTTTCTGACTGTTAAAATGGCATACTATTAAAATGATTTCTAAAGTCACTTTATCTCTTTAAATCTTTGAATCAATGAATCACAATACAGTTCAAATGTAACCAAATGTACTCTTCTCAGTCAAACACAGCCTCCTCCAGAAAGAATGATCAAGGAGAAATGTTTTACTTTGTGGAAAATAGATAGCTGGTTTTGTGCTTTTGACAGTTCCCATGGGTTGCATTTTCCAAAAGGGCTTGTTTGTGAACACTAGCAATTTAGGTCATCAGTAAGTATTTATAGAGTGATAATAAAAGGCCATAAAATTTCATCTCTATGCATTCACTTTTGTATTAGTTTCATTTGGAAAAACCAAAAAAATATACTCACTGAGATTGTGATTGTCCTTTTTTTGTCTTTCTTTTGCCAACGCTCTAGTGTCAGTTTCTGATCATGAGAAAAATGATTAAAACAATGCTCAGTTATACTCTAAAAAAATTTCCAGGCCAAATGATTCAGAAATACTAGGTGAAAATATAAGCTGGCTTCTTCTGAAGTGGTACGATAATATTTTGGATACAAATATTTGGAAGTTTAGAACAGCAAACTCTTTAGAAAAAAGTAATGGCAAAGCTTGTAGACTGGATTTGTTTTCTGACTGTTCATCTATAATAGTATGATCAATCACCGAATTTCTCTGTCTCAGACTTTTCATCTGTAACATGAATATAAAATACCTACCTGATTGTCACTGTGATGGTTATAAAAGAGGCATGACACACAGAAAGTATTAAATTATTCAGACATTGCCATTATTATTTTCAGACTTTGGAGATTCAGAGTGAAATTATTCTGACCTAAAATCTTCATAAATAATTATGAATTCTCCATCCCATGAGCTGGAACTAACTACATTTAATAGGTATTCCTATCCAACAGCTCCACGCTCCCTTCACCGCTGCCTCTGCCCTCACGCCAAGTTGAGTTCACACTCATCAACTGTCAAGGTGGCAGAAAACTCTCCTTCCTTGGTACCCTTACCCTTGGCAGTTCTCTCCAGCAACGAATGAGGCTTCCTGTGCAATGAACACATGACAGTGGCAATGGCTGCCGTGGCTCGTAAGGTTAAGTCACAGTACATGTTTTCAGCTTCCACCTTGGTAGCTCTTGATTCAACAGGTTTCTTATCTTGAGATGCATAAACAACACTATGGAGTGGTGCTTGTAGTTAAGACCCAAGGCCACATGCCAACAAACAGCACCACTCTGCAGCAACTGTGTGGGGGCCACCTTGGGAGAGTGCCCCTTGGCCCCCTGTAAAGTGTTAGCCTATGCACATCTGCCTGACATCTGGACAAAAGCCCTATAAAAAACTCAATATCAGAACGAATTTGCTCAGACCCCTCTGGGCTCCTGACAGAGACTGGAGGATCTCATACATGTTTCTTTCAGGTAACATGTTCTGGAGTTAACCTGTATTTACATACAAATGTTAGTTACCGCAGAGTTCTTAGAATGTATGGTTTTAAAAATAGGTAATGAAGTAACACATTATATTTAGAATCATTAGTTTTAATCCAAAGATCATACTTTCAACCCATAAGTACTTTTAGACATAAAGCTCCATGAATGGCATGAATTATATTTTCTTACAGTCTTAATATTAATGAATAGTTTTTCAGCTATGACCCAAAAGCTTGTTATAAAAATTTCAAATGAACTTCATTTTATTCATATGAAAGATCCAACGCTGGACTAGTAAATCAGGATATCATTAATCCTTATGACTCTAATCAGCTGCATGACTTAGGCAAAATAATTCTTTAGCCCACTGAAGAACTTGACAAAATCTCTATAATTCCTTTGACTTGTAATAATTTTGAAATGAATTATTGAAAACTGAGTTTATTTTAATCCAAGTGTATCATGAAATCAATAGAACAATTTTAGAAGGAAAAATATAAACTTTTCTTTATACCTAGTCCTATAAGGAATAATTTTCTTGGCCTGAGATACAGTTCAGTGGCATAATCACCTGAGTAGCAATCGCAAGGTCCCAGGTTAGATCCCCAGTAATAAATAAATAAATTCCCTAATTAATTATCATTCTGCAAAAATAATATATGTATGATAGAAAAAATGAACTTATGCTAAGTGAAGCTACATTTGTGTGTATCTGTGAAAACCATTCTTAAAACAATGAGTCAGTTTAGTCAAGCTGTAAGTTATATTAACCCACCAGATAATTGTCATATAAAAGGCATGACTTTGTTTCTGAAACTCTCCCTTCATTTGTTCGGTTTTTTTGTTTATTTGGTTGGTTGGTTTGTGTGTGTGTGTGTGTGTGTGTGTGTGCGCGCGTGTGTGTGTGTGTAGTACAGGGAGTGAACTCAGGCCCTTGCGCTTGCCAGGCAAACACTCTTCTACTGAGCTACCTCACCAGCTCTCCCTTCCTCTGGGTAGTATTATTTTAAAACATTCTGTTTACTGTAATACCTATCATTCATATCTTAGGTAGTTGTTAAAACTTTTAAATGTAAAACTATAGGAGCAGCATTACCTGTGATTTCTTTCTTCATTGGTAGACTCACGGGACAGGAGGCACTTGTGAGCCCCATATTTACTGGTGAAACATCCTGCTCGCCATTGTACGCATCCAAAATACTTCCCGGTAGCTTGAGAGGAAAGAAGGAGAAAGATCAGTTAAACTTCTATTCACATAGCATCCTTACTTGCGTCATTAACTTTATCATTTTGTTGTAATAATAATGATAATATAGCATTTTAATTATAAACAAGTGATGAGTATGAATTGGCATTTTTTATTACACTATAGGATGCTGTGTATAAGTTATTCTGAGAAAAGCTATTAAATGCTTATTTTTTTCGTTCTTTTTAATTTCTCATAATTTTTTTCTTTTTATGTATTTAGTACAGGGTCTCACTACACAGCTCAGACTCAGTGATCCTCCTATCTCAGCCTCACCAGCACTGGGATTACAGGTATGTGCTACCATGCCTGGACTCCATCACCAGCGTGCCTGGGGTCAGGGCCCATGCTGCATATGGTGCCAGGGATCAAACCCTAGTCCTGGCACTTGCCTAAGCAGGTGATTAGTCTGCTGAGCTATCTCATCGGCCCTTCTCATAACTTTTTTTTTAATCAATGTTGCAGGTTTCTATCTGGTAACCTATACAACTAATTTGAAGATAATATTATGGAATATAATAATCATTGTCAAACTCCTATTGCTTTGTTTAATGAAATTTTGTATCATTTCTAATATTTTTTTAACTTTTTGTACTCATTAAAACTTTTTTTAAAACCTAAAAAAAATTTAAAAATTTTAGAAAACCCAGCTTATGCATGGAGGAAAATTCTGATGAATGTTTACAAAATTGTGAACTTCCAAACCAGCATATGACATGGTCAAAAGTGAATACGATTAACAATATTCTTTCAGACAAAATCAGTGCACATCTTAACAAAGCTGGAAAAATTCCTAGCATACCACAGATTGAATATAACAGTCAAGCACCTGGCAGCCTCAGTGCTGCTGGTGACTCACAGTGAGGACTCGTATCCCTCTGCTAAGCAGCTCTTCTTCCTGAAAAGCATATTTTCCTTCACTGCTCACTTAGTATTTTAGATTAATATAAATATTTTAGCTAGTAACCAAAAGCACTCTAAAATGACTTTGCTTCTAATGAATGGATCCAATTGTAGCAACACTGCAATCCTTGAGGTACTTCTTGGAAATAATTTTTGAGAACAGCTAAGCTATCTTACACACAATCAGAATTGTACCAATGGATTATTCAAAGCATGTTTATTGATTTTATCTCCTAAGAAGGACACATATTAATAATGTTCAAATTTCAAGTTAATATTCACCATGTTATAACAAGTTGCATTTCAAATGTAGGACTGGAAATTCTAAAATATTTCCATTCTACACATCTTTATTCCATTTCTGGGCAGTTACCCAAAAGCTAAATAAGAAGTAACCTTGTTTCTCCTTAAGGACTAGGAACAATACATACAATCAAATGCAATAGTAACAAGATTCATATGGAGAACATAACTCCACATTCCCATGCTTCGTAAAATTCCAAGTCAAAGTGAGAATTTTATAAGTATAAAATACTTATAAAATTCGCCTGGAAATAAATAACAAAAAAATTAAGATAAAAACCAGTGCCTGAGGTAATAAGCTATTACTGTATATGCAATACATGTTATATACTTCTAAGAAAAAAATTAAAATGTAGTTAAAGGCAGCTAGTGAATAATTATAGAACATATAAATATACATTTTACATACTGCTTCCTTATCATTGACTCTATTAGGACTCCTCAGAATTATTTTACAAAGATTCATTGTTTTAAAGTGTTTTTATTCTTCAGAAGTTGGGAGTTATATAAACCAAATAATGATTCCATTTCAGTTTTCTCATGTGCAAAATGGGTACAAAGTTGACCAATTTAGTAAGATGATGTGTGTGAGTAGCAGAGAGAAAAAGCGCGAGGAGGAGGATGAAGAGGAGGAGGACAATGAGTATTAGGATAAGGAGGAGGACGACGACGACGAGGAGAAGGATGAGAAGAACTAGGGGGACGAAGAACATGAGGAAGAGGAGAAGGAGGAGGAGGAGGAGGAGACCCAGAGAACAGATCTGAGTCATTTCACTATATTTTTAAAAGTACAGATTTTTCCAAGATCCTCCTTGGAAGAAGCCTGGAGGTTATGAGCTGCTGCATCACAGCCTGCGTCGCACACTTCTGCTGTGCCTTTGACAAATATAATGGACGCGCTGAACAAAAAGACAGCGAGCGATGGGGAAGGAACTCGGGAGAGGGCGTTTTCCTCTGAAGAGTTGAATTCAGATGGTTTCAATGCACAAGTGGCAAACTTTGGAAACATTAAAGAAGAAAAAAGAGCTATAGTACATACACACTGCAACAATGAAGTAAGAGGTTCCTAACGAAAGCACCTCTCTGGGTCTACGTTCCCTGGTCTGATGCTACTTGGTGCACTATTTCTTATAAATGGGGCAGGTATTCTGATAGTGAATCGAATATGGCTTAACAATAGCTATGTTATATCTTTTCCTGACCTTGATTATTGTCTAATTTATGCCCCAAAGCACAGTGATTAATATCCTATTTAATTTTATGCCACAGATACTAGTCTATTTCATATAAATGGCTAATCACATTTTGAATACCATTAAACTGTTGGGTTTCAATTTCAAAGCATGTAATATACTTCATGTAGTCTAAAGTGCCTTTTCTCCATTAAAGCATGTAGCAGTACAATGTTAGAAAAAAACTTAACCATTCTGTATACATCCAAAAGAGCTTACACCACAAATTTATATCTGCTCTGTTAGAGGTGTGAGTCACATAGGTAATAAAGTATAAATCTTTCTTTTATAGATTACTAGACAACAGGATAGATAGTTCTTGAAGAAAGATTTATTCTAATTAAAAATCAGATTGCTTTCTCAGTAAGACAAAAGCCTTTGACATGATAATAGATGAACACATTACCATTAACAACAAATGAATTGTAAAGATATAAAGTAAAGAATATAACATAAAATCTCTCCAACAAATGAAGAATGCACCTCTTGTTTTGTTTTTGAACACAGGACCTTGTACATGCCAGGCAGGCACTTATGCCACTGAGCCAATTTGCCAGCCCAAGAATGCATCTCTTAAACTGTACTTTTTTGTGGTAGAAAAAGTAAACTCTTACTCTTAAAATCGCTTGGGGAGAAAGAGACTGAAATGGTGTCCTGGCACACAGATTTTACTCACATTCCCACCACTGAGGAGATAAGACTCTCATCCTCCCCTTCCACACCCATACTTCACCTACGGTAGCCAAAACTTCCCAAAGAAAACGAGCTCACCAGGGTAAAACATCTGAAGTAAGTGACTATTTCAAAGGTCAAACAATGTGCTGTATCAGAAATGATAACAGAGGCAAAACATTAAATGAAGTTTCTTAAATTAAACTAAAAAGGGACAGTATTTATAATAATTTTAATGATAATAAGTAACTATATCAATGACAAAACTAGCCAACAATGACAAGAAGTCATAAAAAAGAAAGGTGGGGGGAAAACTGTAAAACAAAACAATAGCACAATGGATAACATTGATAAAGGAGTAAAGTAAAAGAACAGATTAAAATCATTTCCCAAAAAGGTAAAGAAAAAGGGTGAGAAATGGGACATATAAAAGGAAACTTAAACAATGTAGTGGGTAGATCTGATGATAAAAGTAAAACACAGATTTGTCTTAGAAGCACAAAAAATAAAACTGAGGGAAGAAAAAACTTCAAATAATGAAGTTAAATTACCAAGAATCAACACTAGAAATTGACGAGAGTGTTTTATTGTATCACCTCAAGTTTTAGCTCGTCTTGGTGGTTCCAAAGCAGGGTGGCAACGCAGAGGAGAAGCAGTTCATGGGGGCAGAAGGCAGCAAAGCAGTTAGGAAGCAGCAACCTTCGCTCTGCGTCTCGTATTCTCTCCAGACCACTGGCCCTGAGGGCAGGCAGCGCTCCCACCCGGGGGGACCTTTGCATCATCCACACTCAGAGCCATATCAAACCAGCGAATGGACTCATTGATTTATCTCACACTTGGAATCCCCACACCACACGCTCTAGATCCACCCACCTCTGCAAAGTCCTACTGAGGTCTGCATGATGCAGGGGGGGACACTTGAACACAAACCATAACAGGTAAACATGAAGTCCTTGTTCAAAAAAGGATGAGTTTCAATTATATACATTTTACCCCTATAAAATGAAGATGAACTAAGCTAAATTTAGTGGCACATAACTATAATTCCAGCACTCTGAAAGACTGGGGTAGACAGACTCTAAACTCAAACTCAGCCTAAAAAAGTGAGCAGATTATAGAACCTGTTTCAAAACTGCTAAATATAAATAGATAAATAGCTGGACTATGTAGCTCAGTTCAAAAATCAAAGGTTCAGTCCCTAATATTGAAATATTTGAAATGTCAAAGTATCATAGAAAAATGCATGCAGCTGTCAGAAAATGTAATTTAGCAGAACTAAAGTGGTGTCACATTGAGAATAGTCTTGTGACTGCCAAAGAAATAAAAATAAGCTAAACATTTCACAAGTAAACTGTCTTAGCTAAGATAGATTCGTGGAGAAAAGTGTTTCATCATTAAGAACTCTACTCTGCCACCTTTGTGCAAAAAGCTTCCAGACAAGAGAAGCAATGGAAATCTGCAGCAGCACAGCGAGGCTGAGGCTATACAAAGCTGTTACAGAAGAGGGAAATTACAGGCCCACTCAACTCAGAACACTAAATCCTAGGCAAAATATTACTAGCAAGTTGAATCGAAGAGAATATCAATGATAATTTTCTATAATCAAGTTGAGGTTTCTGAAAAGGCATTTCTTAAATTAACCTAAAAAGGGAAGGTATTTATAATAATTTTAATGACAATAAGTAATTACATCAATGACAAAACTAGCCAGGAATGACAAGAAGTCATAAAAAAAAGATGGGGGGGAAATTGTAAAACAAAACAATAGCATTTAAGCAAAACAATGATGTTTAAAGAGAAAAAGAAAGTTATGACTTTATGCTATATATACATTCATACATATCCATATATGTGCATATATATAGCACTAATAGCTCGATTCATGAACATTCTGTTCACAAACTGAAGGGTTTGTAAAATTTTGCTTCCATTTGAGAATTACATATCAGGTGATAAACACAGCATTTTTGCTGCCTGAACTACATGAGGCTGTCTCCCCAGAATCATGGAATGAATTAAGTTTTTGATGTGAGGTACCTCTGTGTATCCAGAAATTTGACATAAACTAGTTCTATTACAATAAAACTTAGAGATCTTCCTTAACTTGATAAAAGAGCACACATATAATATTACAGCTGATGAAATCTAATTGAGAAGAGTTTAGAATTACACCATCAGAATCATTTACTTTTTTTGAATTTTAGATAAACATTTTTGAGTTATATTAATGAGATTAAGAATAGATTGCACACTGAAAAAATTATTCACAGGCTTAAATGGATATAACAATAAAAATTATCTAAAATAAACATGAGCAAGAAAGAGTTCACAGATCAGTCATATAATAGTTCACTCTGTACCAAAATCAAGAAACTTATATTCATATAATTAGAAATCTCAAAGTAGAAGGTGGTAAGCAATAAATATTTATTTATTTTTACTTTTATTTATTTTTTTGGCAGAACTGGGGATTAAATTCAGGCCCTTGTGCTTGCCAGGGAAGTGTTTTTTTTCCACTGAGCCATTTCCCTGGTCCCGGCAATAAATATTTAAAGATTTAAAATTTCTGAATTTAGTTAAAATTATAGTACCACATTTCCAAGAAAAATGAACCTTTTGCACAAGAAATGTGAATAAAATCATACCAATACACAAAAACGAAATTGCCCAAAACTGATTATAAAGGAAAAAAAGATCATTAAACAAAATTTTTTTTTTTTTTTTTTCCTGTTTTCCAAGCATTTAATGATTGGGCTCATGGATCTGGGCTACAAGATGTTTACAGTGTTTTCACTCCTTCTGTGAAGGTTCACTGAGCACATGTGTAGCTCAAGGGACAGTCCAGGAAAGACCCCTGAGGCGGGCAACAGAACAGCCCGGGAACCCCGCCAGTTTTGGAAGGGCACAGCAGCTGAAGCAGGGCA
>PVKA01007499.1:0-67537 GCA_004027165.1 Ctenomys sociabilis | reverse complement strand
TAATCGTCCTGCCTCAGCCTCCCTAGTGCTGGGATTACAGGCATGCGCCACCACGCCCGGCTCTTTCTAGTTTTAAAGTAGTTTGTATAAATAATATTTATCATTTCCCTATAATTTCAGTAAAAATGGCATACAAATCTTTAAAGGCCTAGTTATCTATTTTGAGAGTGTTAAGAGGAAGACATGGTAGGCCCGGTTTGTGACTGAGACTGCCCAGGCCACCGGACCTGGAAGCAACCCAGTGCACAGGCCCAGCATATGACTGAGGCGTCTCGGGCCCCTGGACATTGAATGGACCCAGAGCGCAGGCCTGGTGTGTGACTAAGACAGCCCAGGCTGCCAGATCCTTAAGCGACCCAGAGCGCAGGCCCAGTGTGGAACCCTTCAGCAGAACTCCCTGCACAGAGGCTAGAGGCGAGACCCACCCAGCTGATTCAGGAGCAGAACATCTTGCCAGAGTGACACAAAGGGTTCACCTGCAAGGCTGCAGCAGGAAGAAGTGAACCACAGCGGCCAGACCAACGCCACACACACCTGGAGGAGTCTGAACTTCGTAGATCCAAACCTGGTGCTAAGGTAATAACTCTAAGCTCTAAACAAAAGATCAAAAATCAGTGGTACACAAAATGACAAAGAGAAGGAACAAAAAGCAGTCTCAGGCCCTATGTCCACCCAGTACAAATGCAGAGGACACTAGCATAGAGGAAACTGGAAATCACACCTGAAATCTCTGAAATAATAGCATTGGAAGTAAACAAACAACTGCAGAAAGGTATAAAAGAGATCAGAACAGAAATAATTTCTGAAGTAAAAAATGTAGTGATAACTATAATCAAAGAAGTGCTAAGTGCTTCTAAAGAATACACTGAAAGCCGGGCGTGGTGGCCCATGCCTGTAATCCCAGCACTCGGGAGGCTGAGGCAGGAGGATTGTTGTGAGTTCGAGACCAGCCTGAGCTACAAAGTGAGCTTAAAGCCAGCCTGAACTGCATAGCGAGACCCTGTCTCAAAAAGACAAAAAAATAAAATAAAAATAAAAAAAAATAAAGAATACAGTGATAAAAAAGAGCAGAATACAAAAATGAAGCATCCCCTGAATAAGCAATATAGGAAAGAAACAGAGTGTATAAAACAGATCCAAAGTGATGTACAGGAGGGCCAGGGAGATAGCTCAGTAGAATAAGCACTTGCCTGGCAAGTGCAAGGTCTTGAGTTCAATCCCTGGTACCGCAAAAAAAAAAAAAAAAAAAAAACAAAGTGATGTACAGGAAATTAAAACCTCAGTCACAAGCTGGCAAATCTGTTTGCATGAAAGTGAAAATAGACTGACCTTAAAGACACCAGTGCACCTAGTGAAAAAGTAAGCAAAGATCTCTTAAAAACATCTAGGATGCAGGAAAAAATAATTCAAAACCTGCAAGATGATGCAAAGATGAACAATGTGAGATTAATAGGCGTCAATGAGAAGTGAGGAGTCAGTACAAGTGATATAAAAAGAATATGGGCAGAAGTAAGAGCAGAAAACTTCCCAAATGTAGGGCAACAATCTGACATTCAGTAACTGAAGCATATAGAACTCCAAATAACATCAACCCAATTAAAACCACTCTCAAGCATATAATAATCAAGATCCCAGAAATTCAGCACAGGAACTGTGTACTAAAAGCTGCTAAAGAAAAGAAACATCACATTTAAAGGAAAACCTATCAGAATAATGGTAGATTTCTCTTCACAAACCATCAAGTCAAGAAGAGTATGGAGCAAAGCACTTCAAGTCTTGCAAGAAAACAAATTCCAGCCCAGACTGATACACCCTGCAAAACTCTTTTTCAAGTATAATGGAGAAGTAAAATACTTCCATGACAAAGAACAACTAGAGGATTTCATGATGATAAAGCCAAGCCTATGCAGACCACTAAATGATGTTCTAGAGAGGGAGCAAAATGATCATAACCTCATGAATGAGAATGGAAAGAACCCACCAAATAGGGCGAACAAACACAGGAGAATAAGAGGTATACAATAGTAGTCTTTCAGTTATTCTTTTGTGTATAGCAGCAAAATATTTCCATCAGCACACTCCACAAATGGACTTCTCTTGCATTCTATGAGCCAAGATTCCATATGGGACTACAGGGTGGATTTCAAGGAAATAGCAGTAGGTCAGTCCCACAAGTGACACCTGGCCACCAGTCAGTGTCATGGTCATTATCCATGTCCACAACACACTAGAACTTTGTGTGATATCCTATCCCCAAACTGTCAGAAGTGATGGTCATTTATTTGTCATTCCAGCATTTATCTTATGTTTTATTTTTAGTATTTCTTCACTATCATGAAAACTTTTCTTAGTTCAAATGTTTTGAAACATTTAATTTTTAATTAATTAGTATTTAATTTTCTGAATATTGCTTAATCTTAATTTTTGTTTTGGGCTGCGGAGATGACTCAGTAGAATAAGCACATTCCTGGCAAGTGCAAGAGCCTGAGTTCAATCCCCAGTTCTGCCAAAAAAAATTAATTTTTGTTTTAAGATTTATACTATATCTTTGAATCACAATTTATCTAAAATATATTGTATGATATCTTCTCCTAGTATTAAAAACTTTAAAAAGTATATTTCTATTTTCTGATGACTTTATATTACTTCTTCCCTGTCCTTTATACACATACATATGTGAAAAAAATATGTGTATAACCCGACATAAGATTGGTACTGTTTCATAGAAATCTTCAATGACCTTTTAAATAAGGGTTCATCTAATATATTTTACATAGTCCTGCATAACTATCACTTTGAGAGCTATTTATTGTTCATCCAGGAGCATACTGCAACTTCTCTTGCCTTTTGAATTATGCTCTTTGTTATTTCCTATATGAGACATCTGGAGGTATTAAAATATTTCAAGTTTGTATAACTAGAAAATATTTTACTTTTAGTTTTCAAAGGTACGTTTGCTAAGTATCAAATTCAAAGAGGATAGATTTTTTTTTCTTTCAGCCCTTTATTTAGTCTAGTTTCTTACACACTTGGTCCTTTTTTTCTTTCTAATGTGGAACACGATGCTATTTAATTTTGTTCTTCCATAACTAATATTTTATGTATATGCTTTAACCATTTTTCCTTTATAATACATTTTGGACAATTTCATTTTTGTGTATCTTGGTATGATTTTATTTAAATTTCTTGTGCACAAGTTTCATTTTTCTTGGAAATGAAAATATAAGTTGAACTAAATTCAGAAAGTTTAAATCTTTAAATATTTATTGCCTACTCCTTTCTACTTTGAGAATTCTAATTATATGAATATAAAAAAGAAAGGAGCAGTTAATGCTTACAATTTTTGTTTTTATTCTGATTTTTTTTCCTCTCTTGAATTTCTTATGACTTCTTAGATATTGCTTTTCTAAAAAACAAAACTTAAACATTTATATCTGTTAATCTGAAAAACTAATTTGCACATGACATCATGTAACACAGCAACCATTGCTGGATTCCTATTACTTTGATTAGTGAAATCTTGTATCACGTATAATACTGTTTTATTGTATCACTATTTTGTATTCTTTAAAAATGATAATAAAGGTACAAAAATAATTTTTACAAAAGAGGAAGAGACTTGTCAAAATGCTCACTTTTTTTTGGCATTTTTGGGAAGGGTCCTCAGGGTGCTCAGGGTCTCACTGTGTAGATGGACTTGTAATGATCCCCCTGTTTACAGCCTCCCAAGAGCTGGGATTACAGACTCCCAAGAGCTCAGATTACAGGCTCGCGCCACCACGCCCAGTCTGAATTGCCATCTCAGTGCGCCCCAGGGGCGGGCCGGCACTGCAGGCCCAGTGATTGAACCCCAGCCCCTGTGCCTGCTTGCAGGCACTTTAATCCACTGAGCTATTTGGCCAGCCCCACATGTTCTATTTTTAAATGATTATCAGTTTATTGTAATATTTTATGCTTTCTTGATCAGTTTTTGTTAGGAGTAAATCTCTTTTTTACCTTTTATTGAGAGAAGAAAAATGGAAATAAAATAAATCAGCTTCAAGTCAGACTATAGGAAGTTAACAATAATTAATGCATTGCATTGTTATCTTCACAGAAATTACTCAGAGTACAAGGTATAGACATGAAATAATGTCCAGATAATATCAGCATAATTCTTCTTTTCAATGAACTAAGATATAAACTAGCTGTATAACTATCTTATCTTGTGCATATATTTTCCCCTTTTCTTCTTTTTACTCCATAAGCAATAATTTAAATTTAATATAATAGTTGATATTTGTTTGTGTTTTTTATGTGTTATCAAATATGTAACATTTTTACATATGTCTCAATTGAGAAAGGCATTTTGTGAAATATCGGATGTCCTCGTGTGCTCCACTTTTCTACGATGCGTCTGAGCTCTAGTCACAGCCCAGTGAGAAAGTCTAGAGCACCACTTCCAACTGCTGCAGGAGAACCACAGCAGTTCGTAGCCACTACGTTTTACCTCCTCATGTTTTAAATGAAGATCTTTCTGAACTACCTTTATCTTCCTGCTGCCATGAGCAATTCTGAAGTGTTTTTTCCATCTATGTCTTGCTGGGCTTTGTGAGACTCTGATTTATATTCTCCCAAGTGAAGCTCCGGAGCTGCACTGATAACTTGTCCAGGTAGTTGTCAGTTTTCTCTGTAGTGGCTGCAAAGCACCAATCTTGCCTCCAACAGACGCTTTGTTCTCTTGTGAAGCACGCTGCCTACATTTGGCATTTGATAGGTTTTGAACATTTTGTCAATAAAACAAAATCCATACTGTTTTAATTTGTATATGTCTAATTATTAGTGATTTTTAAACATCTTTTAGTTTTGCTAGTATTAGTTCATTTCATGAATTGTTCATATTCTTTATCCATTTTTGTTGGATTTGCTACCTTTATTTTTCTGATTTAAACAATGCCCTTGTGTAGTCTGTATGAAAATTCTTTTTATTTTTCTTACGTATTTAGTACAGGGTCTACTGGGTCTCACTACACAGATCGGGCTCATAGTGATCTTCCTGCTTTCATCCTCCCAAGCGATGGGATTACAGGGGTATGCCACCACACCCAGGGTCAATGACCTCGGTGTGCCACAGGGGCAGCGCCTATACAACAGAGTGGGGATTGAACCCTGGTCCTTGTGTCTGCCTAAGCAGACCCTTTCATCTTCTGAGCTATCTGGCCTGCCCTGAAGTCTTTTTTTTTTTTTTGTATTTAGGACAGAGTCTACAAAGTCTCATCACATGGATCGCACTCCTAGTGATTCTCCTGTTTTCAGCCTTCCAGGCGCTGGGATTACAGGTGCCGCTCCACACTACTCAGTCTGAATCGCTGGCTCAGCATGCCGGGGGATTGAACCACAGTCCAAGTAGCAGACACTTTGGTCTGCTAAGCTATCTGGTTGGCCCTGTATGACAATTCTTTGTGTTTGAAATTTTCAAAAATCTTGCTTCCTACCGTAACTTGTATTTCACGATTTTTACAATTAAAATCAAATTGTCTTCGATGAACAGAAAAGTTTAATGTCAATGTAACCAAATTAATCAGTATTTTCCTTCAGGGTTTTGGCCTCTTAAATTTCAGGGTAAATGTTATCTCCAATTTGGTGTCACCAATATATTCTATATTTCCTTTTATGAGCATTGTAGTTTTACTATTTACATTTAGCTCTTTAGTCCAAGTAGAATGCCCTTGTATGTGGAGTGAAAGAGGGCCCTTATTAGATTTTTTCTTAATATCATGAGCAGTTTTTCCCAACACCAGGTATTAAATTACCTTCTTCTTTCATTGTATTTTGCTGTTCTGCTTTCATTGGTCTACTGTTCGTGAGCCAATGTGACTGTTTCCTTTACATGGTTGATTTAGCTATTTATAGACATTTGTTTAGTTTCTCACAAATCCAACTAAAAATTTTATTGGTACTGAATTAAGCAGATAATACTGGGGAAACCTGGAATTTTTATGATCGTGCTATCCAGGAGTATGAGTCTATATTTTGAATAATATTCTTTTAGGGCCAGGGAGATGGCTCAGTGGAATAAGTGCTTCCCTGACAAGTGCAAGGGCCTCAGTTCAATCCCCAGTTCCACACACACAAAGAATTATGCTTCCATGTCTTTTACTGAAGTTTTTCTCTTTAAAAGTATTCATTACATTCACCTTTGTACTATTTATAATTTGTTCACAATTTTCACTAGTATCAGAGTTGATTTGCCTTTTCCCATAGGTTCTTACTTGCATAAAGTAATGAAAATTTTCATAAATTGATACTTTATCTGGAAACCATGCTAATCTTATTAATTCTCATACTGTACTTTACCTGTTTAAATGTGTTGCTGTTGTTTTCAGGGGTAGGTTTTTCATTTCGTACAAGTAATTATAATTTTATCTCTAATTCTTATGTTTTCTTTAATCAATTCATATTTTCTTTATATTATTGGCCAGGGTTGACAATAATTTTAATGTAGCAATAAGAGATGGTCTTCAACTACAAATTATGGTCTTCTGATCTGAGAGAACATCAGTTAAACTTTCTTCATTTTACAATGCTTGTTATATTTTTCTCAGTACATAACCTAGAAATCATTGAGGGGCTGCAAGTATGGCCCAGTAGTAGAGCTCTTGTTTGGCAGGTATGAGGCCCTAGGCTACATCCTCAGCTCCAAAACAAATAAATGAACAATAACAAAAACCAGTTAAGGAATTTTATATTTTTAGTTTGCTGAGAAGTTTCCTTTTTCTTCCTTCCATCCATCATTTTAGGGAAGAGAGAAAGGTTAATATCTCTTTTTTATTGTGCACTTATTTTTTCAGGAAACATTTTGTGCATCCTACATGTATTTTTCTTTTTATTGTCACCAACCACCCTTAAGTAAATACTATTACTATCTCCACTTTACCCACAAAGAACACAACTTTAGAAAGGTTATATTTTAATATAATAGGAAAAGAATGACAGAGAGCTAATGATACAGGGGAATGAAACTCTCATCAGAAAATACCTGGGCAGAGTTTGTGTTCTCTGAACCAAAGTATGAATTTTAGGAACAACAGAGGTTAAGACCAGAATATATATATTGGGGGAAGGAAAGCCTCTGGCTGAGAGAGGGACAGAAGAGGACACAAGTGACTTGCCCAGGAACCTGCCTTTTCAAGAGATTTTTAGAGAGCAATACCATCAGCAGAGGCAGGTACAAGGTGGGAAATATAGGATTGCACTAGATGGGCATGAGGTGGGATGAAACTATGGCCCATGGATGAGATGGCAAGTAGAATTTCTCAGGTCAAATTGGTTCAATCAGGATGGAATGGGGAAGCGAGTCCCATACAAAGCTCTGGCTGAATGCAGAGCAGGGGCTTGTGCTATAGGAGGTTGGCCTAGTGACTTGTTGGCTTTTGCAAGGTGATTGATACCTATGTAGAATCTCCATCCCTAATGAGCATCCCCAGGGAGGTTCATTCCGTTAGTCGTTTGTCTTGAGGTCTGGTCCACAGCAGAAGTTCTGGTCTCCCCCACAGTTGCAAGATGTTTTGTCGTACATGCTGTCCTTTGAGGGTTCGGGCCTGTCTGACTGCCTATACTGTTTCCATCTGAGTTGGTAACCTCCGCCATGGGAGCAGGATAATTTCAGGGTTGGGCCTCACGTGTTCAACTTGTCAATAGGACCATAACAAAAGTTGGGGCACTCGAGGAAAGAGTACAAGCAGAGTGACATGAAGCATTCCAGGGAGGGCCTTCCCAAGTGCTCCCATACAAAAGGGACAGAAGCTCCATGGGCAGTGGCCACGAACTGAAAGCTCGAGCTCTCTGCACTTTCACAGAAGGAAGAGAAACACTAGGACATTGTTCTTACTACTGTTCCTGGATATTTACCTTTGGTAACATGTATATAGTCCATGAGCTTGTACAGCACTGAGCACACAATGGAGTTCTTTCTGTATGTTAGACCTCCCTGCTGAATCCAAGGTGGAGATTCCATGATTTACCAGGGCTTAGAAGAAAGAGTGATATGGTGTTAAGTCATGACCAGGGACCTATCAGCACCCTAAACCCTCAGGATTCTTGGATTCAGAGGGAAGAGAGCTTTGGAACACTGAAAGAAGGAAGGAAGGCAATGCCAAATATAGATGCGTATACACACGAGAAAATGAATCATTGTTTGGCTGATTTCTGCTGGTCTGCTGAAAGGAGCAGTTCATTCTGAATTGTCTCTTTCCTTGAGACATAATTTTTTTAATACCTTTTCACCAGTTCTGCACCCTGACATCTGCTAGCCTGAGTAACTGAAGTGGAAGCTACAATATGCATTACAACAACCCTTGTTGAATGCATGGAATGCTATTTAGTGAAATTCTAAATTTCTTGTCTATTTTTTGTAATATTCTGCATTCTATTTAAAAAAATAAAATAATAAATGTATGAAAGAAGAAAACAGAAATCACAGCAGAAGTTAAGAAATGAAATCAGATGTGGTGATGCATACTTTTAATCCTGGCACTCAAGAGGCTGAAGCAGCATGATCCCTGGAAGCTGGAAGCCAGGCTTGGCTAGGGAGTTCAGCCCAAATCTCAACAACACAGAGAGACCTTGTCTCAAAAAATGGAAAAATGAACAAGCAAACAAACAGACAAAAACAAAGGAGATCATATAAAATGAGAAAACAATATTTCTCACAGCAAAGGAAACAACCAAGAGAGTAAAGAGACCACCTACAGAATGGGAAGTAACTTTTACCAGCTAATCTTTGAACAAGGGGCTAAGAAAAAGACTCATGTCTAAAACATAGAGAGAAGTCATGGCACAGGAGCCGCACACTTGGGGCATGGTGGCTGACCCAGAGCCCAGCGTGCCCAGCAAGGGGAAGGCAGAATTAGAAGATCATGTGATGTTGGTGTAGGAGGTGGTGTCTTCAGGTTGCTGGTTCCATTGCAGGTATAATTATGGAAAGGAAATAATCCAGGAAAGAACTGCCACGAAAGGAATGAAAAATGAGATTCTCTATGAAAGTACACACCTTGATCAGGAAATAAAATAAACCAACAGCAGCAAATTAGTAACTTCAACACAAAAATCCAGAACAGAACTTCTTGAAGTCAGTGTGAACAGTGCTGGACTCAACTACACAAAGCATTTTATACATACAATCAGAGAGCCCTCAATTAAGTAAATAAACTATGTGTAAACTGCAAAAAAAAAAAAAAAAAAAAAAAATAGAACTCACAGTAATCAGAGCCCTTCCCCAAAAAGAAAAGACACATTTGGCAAATGGCTAAGTGAAACAATCTAATGCTTCTCACAAGATGTATAAATTGCCAATAAGTATATGAAAAGCATTGTATATTGCTGGCCATTAGAGAAATGCAAAGTGAAATGGAACTGACATATCTTATTGATATAGGGAGAAAAAAATGATCTTGGGTGGGTGACCTCCAAATGATGTAGGGAACCTCCAAATGACATAGGGAAAAATAATATTCTGGATGAGTTTGTGTTCTCTAAAACTGAAGAATGAAATTTATGAACACATGGAAGTTATGAGCAGAATAAATTTATTTAGGGAAAGAAAGCTCCTGTCCGAGAGAGAGGGACAGAAGGGGGGCAGAGCGAGTGGTCCTGGGAAGCTGTCTCTTCCAGCAACTTTATTCATAGTGTAAAACCATACAAGTATAAGGTGCAGCACATGGAAACTCGCTTAGGTGAGCATGAGGTGGGACAAAACTATGGTCAACCAATGAAATTACAAGCACCATTGCTTAGGTTGTCTTTCAAAGAGGAAACAAAGAATAACAGGATGAAAGTTTCTTTTGGTCCTGATTAAGTCCAGGACCAAATGGGGAAACGAGTCACAAAGCAAGCAGGCATGAATGTAGAATAGGACCTTATTGGGTAGCCACGCAATAGTAGCTAGCTTAATGATTTTTTCTGGCTTCTGAGGATGAAGGTCAATCGTGGATGCTAATCTTTAGGGAGATCAGCCTTTGTTTGATCTTTGGTCTTTAGGTCTGGCTCACAGGAAGAGCATCCATCCCTCCCACAGGTGTAAGGTATCTTGTCTTCTGCACTGTTGGTGAGGATGTATGATCCTACAGGTACTGATGAAATCAGTGAAGAGATTCCACAAAATTGAGAAATAGAAATCCCATTTGGCTGAGGCTTCTCTCGATATGTTTCTTCCTCGAAGAGTTAAAAAAAAACATGTTCCAGGAACACATGCCACGCCATATTTGTAGCAGAACCATATATGACAGCTACGTCTTCACAACTGCATACCTGTCCATCTACAGATGTATGAATAAGGAAACTGTGGTACTTACATGCAATGGAGTACTGCACTGCCATAGAGAATGATGAGGCAGGCTTAGGTAGGTACATGCATCTTCAGAATAAAGTTAAGGAAAATAAGTCAGACACAACAGCTGGAATGTCACATGGATTCTCTGATAGGGAAAACGTCATAATATGTACACCTCAATTACGATGAAAACCCTAACTAGGTAAATAAGAAGTAGTAGGGCCAGGGAAATAGCTCAGCTGCAGTAGGGCCCAGGGGGAAAGCTCAAGGTCCGGGCTTTGGTCACAGAAACCAAAAGAAAGCAAACAAATTCTTCAAAATGGATAAATATACAGAAGTCATAAGATGCTAAAGCCTTCCTGAAAGGACCTACTCGGTTGCCTCAAAAATATCATCATCTCTAGGCTCATTTATTTGCACGAGTATGACAAGTTCTCAGAGTTCACCCAAAAGAAACTTTCATCCTGTTATTCTTTGTTTCCTCTTTGAAAGACAATCTTTGGGGCCAACTGATTGGAAGCTAATGACACAGTAAATGAACACTCGTTATTCTGTTCTTATTTTGAGTTGAAACCGTGTTTAAGTGTGTCCTTTAAATTGCATGTTTTTGCATGTGTCCTGGAGCTGGCGTTCATTACTGTATCTTCAGCCTGTGCTATCATAATAAGAGGTACAGGTAAATCTCCAAATGGGTCTCTTACCACCTTGTGCCATGAAGTTCTTCAACTATAAGGGCCCAATGCCAAGTGCCAGCGAGTCAGGGAACAGAAGACTCTGTTTGTGCTGGGAAGCTCGTCCCTGATGGGAGGGGAGAAGCAAACAGCATGGAAGAAACCCAGTACAAAAACTCTGAAGAAAAAAAAATAAAGAAACAAAACTTGGGGGCTGGGGAGATGGCTCAGTGGAATAAAGTGCTTCCCTGGCAAGCACAAGGGCCTGACTTCAATCCCTGGTTCCCCCCTACACACAAAAAAAGATAAACAAACAAAAGCTTTGAAGAATTTTTTTTGTTGTTGTTCTTGTTGTTGTTTCTGTTGTCCTTGTCTTGGTGGTGGAGGTGCACTGCTGGTGGCTGCTTTCAGTTTAAAAAAAAAAAAAAACTAAGCTAAAGCATGCACAAGAAAAAGTGGAGAGAATCTTGTTACCACTTGTTGACAGAGAGCAGAGATACTGTGGAGCATGAACCCTAGGGAGCTACTGATCACTACTGGACAGGGATTCCCTAGTGCCAGGACTGTGCACAGAAATAGAGGAAAGTGTTCAAGGCAGGAGCCCATCCTCCCCTTCCAGCAGCGCTAGGATCCTGGGGTCCAAGCCTGCTCCTCACTGCTTCCAGCATCCCCCTGCTTTTGGACATTTTCCACCTCTTTACCCCTCCTATTTACCAGCATTGGAACCCGGAGGTTGTGTGTCTCTGGGAGTTCCATCTGTCCCATCCTAGTCTATGTCTTTGAGCTGTGCATTCTTAAACCAGCATTCCACAGCTGAATTGATTTAACACTGAATTGATTCCTTGCACATCTGATGTGGCAAGTTCCGCGTGGCATGCCCTTTCCACAAATGATCTTCTCATTAAGTGCCTAATCAGGACATATGAACTGAGAGTTTGGACCCATGTTCCCAGATGGTAGGGTTGGTGCTTGGTCTGATGTGGGGATGGTGCTTGGTCCACCTCTAGTTTGTTTCCTATGGATCTTGCTCAACTGGATAACAATTCTTCTATCTAATGAATGTAGGACTCCTCCTAAGGGATTTGACCATCACCGTCCTTCACAGGTCACTGCTAGTGTTTGTGGGAATAGCAGGAAGCAAGCGAGTGTGTTTGTCTTGGTCCGCATCGTATACATGGCTACTTGCTGTCCTCTGTGAGATTGCCATGTGTTTTTGTGCTTGGCATCCCACATGGAAAGAGTGACACACTCCTGCTTTCTTTTGGATGCTTGTGCTTGTTGCCTGTGTGTCACATGTTAGGGCCTGGTCTGGGTAACAGAATCTGGTGGGCACACGTGGGATAAAAGCACTCCTGCTTGATTAGGATTGGAAAGGCAGTGTCTGGGGTGTTTATCACCTAGATCCTCTTGCTGTGGTTAGCTTGCAATAAATAGCTTGTTCAAACTGTTTTTCTGAACATATCTAACTTGGAACTGACCTAGGAGAGCTGCAAGCAAAGCCTGTGGATGTGGGTTGTGTTTTTGTTGTGAATAGAGGGCAGAAGTGGGAATGACTCGGGTGTGGGAGGGGTCTGCAAGCTCTGTGACGTTTTCTGCTCCTGCTGCAGGAATGGAGGGAGCACTGGCTTGAAATGCAGAGCTGAAGAGCTGCCAGTTGGATGCTTGCCTGGCAAGCTGGAAGCCCTCAGTTCGGTCCTCGGCACCAAAAACAAAAAATAATCCTACCCTAAAAAACAATTCAACCAAAAAAATACAATAAAATCAAAAGAGACCAAAAACAAACAAAGCAACTGCGTACACAACCTTTTCTCTTTCAGTTTGCCACGACCCCTCACCTAGCCACAAGCCCTGGCCACATCCAGGCTTTCTTCTTTGCCTTTTCCCATGGTCCTGGGCCAATCAGTCCTTCTCCTTCCTTGCTCAGTCCTGCAGGGTGGCTGCAGAGACAAGGTCCTGACACTGCCTAGCCTCATGTCCCAACCCCTCTGGACCCTTCTGTGAACTTCCCTGGGTCTGGAGACCCTCTCTGCACCCTACCTTGTAGCCCGCAGTCACCCCTCTTCCATTTCTCAAAATCCTAGGCCCTGAGCTTCCTGGCCCTCAGCCTCCTTAGGAGCTAGTTCTTTGACAGCTTATCTTATTACTTTCCCTGCCATGGTTAGCAATTCACTCACTTCTTGCCTGCCTTTGGAAAAACTAAACAAGGGGCCTGCAGCTCTCTGAGCTCAGACTCCTGGAGGGTCTGCGTGGCCACTGACCCAACTAGTGCTCCAGGAAAAGCAGCTTTTCCACATTAATTGTTCTTTTATGTTCACTGCTATCCAAGTCAGTACTGTGACAACCCGTGGAAGAAAATTGCTGTGAGCCATTTCATACCATGTTCCACTCTCTGTGGTAACAGTGTTTTCACCAGGGCTACTTGGAAGCTGTCATGAGAGACCCCTGGAAAGGTGTAGAAGAGATGCACACAATAATCCTTCTGGAGGAGACCTCGGCAGCTGCTGACACAGCTTTATCTAGAGAGGCCAGAGGAGGGGCAGAGGCCCTTGGCCCATAGTCTCAATCAATAGCTCTCTATGTTTCTCACATCCCTTGAGGGTTCTTTAGGTTTGTACCCTGCAGGATGTTTCTTTTTCCCTCCTCATTCATCCCTTGCCTCTCGTGTGTATCAGCAGACCTGGCTCGTTTTCAGCTGCCGATCAGATCCGTACCTTAGATGAGAGGGGATGCATGGAGTTGAGTGTGTATGGAGCTTGAAAGAGTGGGCATTCACTTGTCTGAAAGGCATTGAAATGGGGCTTACAACACAAAGGTTGTTTGCCACTACCGGTGAAGAGAACTGTATTTCACTTTGGGGGTGTTTGCTGTTGATAGGAGGGAAAGAAACTCTCAAACCAAAAGCTGTCTGGGATGAAGTGGTGAAGTATGAATTTTAGGAACAACAGAGGTGAAAATCAGAATCTCTTTCTTGGTGCAAGGAAAGCTTCTGTCTGAGAGAGGGACAGCAGAGGACACAAGTGGCTTGCCCTGGAAGCTGCCTCTTGTAGGGATTTTTAGATAGCAAAACCATGCATGAGGTGGGAAACACAGGACCTCACTAGATAGGCATGAGGTGGGGCAAAACTATGGCCCAGGAATGAGATGAGAAGCAGAATTGCTGCCCAGGTCAAATTGATTCAGTGAGGATCTACTGGAGAAGCTTGTCACATACCAAAGGGGCATGAATATAGCACAGGGGCTTTTCTTGTAGGGGGCTGGGTTAGTGACTCTTCCAGGGTGTCTACAAAGTGAGAGACCTATTTAGAATATCAGTCCTCAGATCTGCCCTTAGAGAGGTTTTCATTTGTTTGATCTTTTGTCTTAAGGGCTGGCCCACAGCAGAGGTGTCTGTTTGTCCCAAAGGTGTCAAGTCATCTTATCTTTCACATTGTCTCCTTGAGAGCCTACCCCTGTTTGACTGCTTAGAGCATTTCAATGTAATTCAGCTGCCTACAACACTGATACTCAAATCTTGGTCAGGATGACTTTAAAGGGCAAATTTGAATAAAATGCAAATATCATAGTTACTGCTGAGTACTGCTTATCTAAAGCTTCCCATCCTTGAAGAAACACTGCTTTCACATTTATTGGAGAAATGGCATTAAATTACCCTTTCAGTTGCATTTTCTCACACTGGGAAGAATTTAAGTTTCAAATTCAATTTGTATTACTCATTTTATGTTGCTATAATAAATTGTCTGAAGCTGGGTACTCAGACAGAAAAAAAGTTTACATAGTTTAGAATGTTGGAGCCTGAAAGTCTACAGATAGGCTCATGCCTTTCATTTCAATCAAAATAAAAAGCACTTTTAACATTCAATATTGCTCAAGAACAAATGATTTTCTTTCTTCAGAAAGAAAAGTTAACAGTTTATGGTGAATGAAGAATATTTAGTAGATTATCTTTCTTGTTATTAAAAAATCTCTTGCTATGATAAAGAACATAAATAATTGTCATTTTAAGAAAAATCTTTCTTTAAGTTGAGGGAAAAACCATGTCCCTAATAAAATCTTTAATACACAACCAAAATGTAAACATTTCATCAAACCAAAGAGCAGAGTGATGAGTGATGTTTATAATTGTCTCTTCTTAACTTTTCACCAAAATAATACATATCCTGTGAAAATTTTAGACATTACTTGAAAACAATTCATGAATTTGTGTATCATCCTGACTATAAATACTTCCATTTCTGCTGACTATATCCAGTTAATTTTATTTTTTATTACATGTAGAATTCCAAATACTACAATTGTCCTGAAATGCTGCTGATAAACATATTTTTTTCTCTTTTAATCTGTAGGTGTGAGAATTACTTTGCCCAAGGCCCAGGGCAACAGACTCATGATAAGTGAACCCCTGTAATGGTGGGAGAAGCCCTGAGGCCTCAAAGGACAAGATAAGGCCACAGCTAAGGATACCTGGCTCCAACCACAATTAACAGCACAAAGACTATAGCTGCAGGCATCTCGCTGGTGAAGGCCTTCCTGGAGGTAACACAGTTCTCCTAAACTAAACACAGTTCTCCTTAGAGAAGCCCTTGAAGGGACTCTCAAGTCCTGCCCAGATTCTGCATTTTCTTCAGTATTCCCCTCCTTTGTTTGACAACATAATATGGGCTACCTAGAGAAGTTCTTTGTCTTAAACCAGAGAATCATGAATTCTGTGAGAGGATCTGGATCCTCCTGAAGGACTGAAATGGTTTTATTTGCCTCATTTATTTATTTATTTATTTTAATTTTACAATTGTATTATTTTTCACTTTTTATTTATTTATTTTTATTTTTTATTTTATTGAACTACAAATGTCAATCAGACAGTTTCAAGACACCTTAACAATGCAGATTCGATAAATTTATACATTGCAAACTGTTTTCATAATGTTTTGGTATCATAGAAGGTGACATGATATTATACTTACAGATATTATTATAGCACATGTCTCTTATCAGCAAATTAAGAGAGTGTAGCTGTTTACTTATTTTCTATACCTGAATTACATCAAAGATTCAATAATTAATACTTTCTACCTTGTTATTTTGCTAGTGGTTGTCCATAGTACTAGAAGCTGACATAATATACTGTCCAACCACCATTAGTGCATATCTTGCCTCCCATAGGATTATGTAGAAGCACAGCGTTATCTATCCCAACTGTACTGTCTATACACACACATCACGATTTTTTCTTTCTACAACCCTTCCTTTGTCTACACCTGTCAAAGGTGGGCACTCCATTGTCATTCAACTACCTTAAGTGCTTGAACTCAACACCACAATCCAACACAGTCCAGCATTCTGCAACCATAGGGGGTTATTCAAAGAAGTTGTCAACCATAGCCATTTACATCTCAGCTTAATATTATGGCCCCACGATGTATACTTCACTTTTATACTTTACTCCTGGATGGTTAAGACCTAGGTAGATCAAGACCTATATACCAACACATGTACTTTTTTTTCCTATGTGGTCAGTGAAGTCATTTATTTAATCCTTTGCCTAATTGAGGAGATTGCAGGCCTGATTAGTCTGTAATACCTAGGAGTGGGTTAAAACAACTGCAAGCAGGCACAGCAGGGGCAGGGGAGTTGAATACCCAGGACTGCCATGCTGGCCCCACTCCCAGGGCCCACTGAGACAGCAATTGAGACTGGTAGCATGAGCCTGTAATCCCAGCTCCTGAGAGGCTGTAAACTAGGAGTTCAATTTAGCAGTAAGACCTGTAGACCCTTCCCTAAAATACAAAAAAAAAAAAAAAAAAAAAAAGATTAATGCAACATAATAATGCCTCCTGCAGTTGTATGACACAACTGTAAAGTCCACAGAGACAGCGTGACTTTACCTTATTAAGTTCTTTCACCAAAATGATTTTATCTCACAGGGTTCCGCTTCTGTTTAACTGTGAGCACTGCCTGTTCTGTGTCACCCAGCTGTGACATTTGAAAATCCTTTTGACAGTTCATCTTGTACTCTATGTTCAATTAGTAGCTGAGCCAAATAGATTATTACTTTTAAAATTTCTGTCAGATCTTTCTTCTGTTATGCTTTCTCATGGCAGATGGGTGGGACCTGACTTCACATTGTTTAGAATTATAAAACTGCACATTTGAAAGCAATAATGAATGAAGCCAAATCACTCATTTTATAAATGAGGAAACTGAAGTCAGTAAGAGTTAAATGAGTTGCTAGAGGTTGCATATATAACTAACTAGTTTAGTTATAGAAATGGGATTAGAAGTGAACTCTGTTTCTCATCGCTCCTAATCATTTCACTATGGGATTATCCCTCTGTTCACCTGGCCTCATGTACCTTTTCTTTCTTCCTACATGATTTCATTTTAGCCCTTTGTTCATATTAACCTGTGTAAAACATTACTTTTCTTATAAATGTTCTATGGTTTCACAAAGTTTTGTAAAGTAAATAGAAATCCCTTAACCATCGACTTCATATAGAAATAGCCTACTTTTCTAGTCCAGTTTATTTATTTTTTATGTACTTGGTACAGGGTCTACAGGGTCTCACCATGCAGACCAGACTCATAATGATCTGCCTGTGCTTAGCCTCCCAACAGCTGGGATTACAGGCATGTACCACCATATCTCAATGGCCATCTCAGGACACCGCATGGGCAGAGCTGGCATAGCAGGCCCAGGGATAAAACCCCAGCCTCTGCACTCTGCCTAAGCAGGTGCTTTCATCTGCTGAGCTATTAGGCCGGCCCTTCTATTCCAGTTTAAAAACAAGATAGATAGATAGATAGATAGATAGATAGATAGATAGATAGATAGATAGATAGATAGATGATAGATAGATAGAAAGATAGATAAATAGATGATAGATATACATATACATATATATAGTGATATAATATAAATAGATAGATAGATATTGATATAAACATGAAAAGCCAATTGGTTAATCTAAAGCCTGCTCAGAGCCATTTTCATAGTGCTCTCCATCATTATTCTTGTGGGAACCTATGTAAATAGACCCTCTGGATGCCAGGACACTATAGTTACAAGATCTACACCATGATACATGATGTTTTTTGACTGTAGATGTCCATATAGAATTGTACAAAAGATAATTGGCTATGAGTTTGGTACTTGGGAAGGACACCTGGCAAAAGTTGGCTTGAAGTTCAGTAGTTAATGATGAACGACACATAAAAGGTTGTACAGTAAGAAATGCATGCTTGAAAGAGAACTAGTTACTCGGCTCTAAACAAACACATTGTGCTGAATGCAGGGTGCTCTTATGTAATCCCAGCTGCACCAGAAGCCAAATGCTTGAGCCTAGGAGTTGGAAACTAGAATAGGTAACCTAGCAAGACTGATTCCTTCAATATAAGTATTACAATTTATTACAAATGTTTGTTTTATAGTGATCTGTTCTGTCTCATTACATACATAATGTTGCATAAAAATCACATGCAATGAATTGTTTATAGCCTCATTATAAATTATTCATTATTCATTATTGTAAAGTTAACAGAAAATTATATGTTCAAAGTACAAACGTTTGGCTAAAAAATGATAAAATAAATTTATTGCCCAACACAAATGGCTTCAAAAGTTTTACTTTTAAAGAAAGAGATTAGGTTTTAAAAATGGGCAAAGATTCAGAGGTTCTTATGTTCTAGAGATAAAATAAAGAACTCCTCCTAAATAAAAGAATTTATTCTTGTTAATTCACTCTGCATATTGCCGCCATGAATCTTTCTGGTTGATAGTCTGTTTTCAAAAAGCTTTTATCTCTGGGGAGTATGTCAGACTGAGACTGAGTTATGAGGCATAAAAATAAAACTTACTATAGAAAGGACCACCTGGGTTACTTTTGAGTCAGCCCAACTAATCTTGCTGGAAGATATTTGGTGTGACTAATTCAACAATTTGAACAGAGCAGATAGATCTGAAGCTATATTTTTGCCTCCTCTTTTGCTTCTTCTTTCACTCACTCCTCTTCCTCCTCTTGCTTCTCCTTTCCTATTGGTGATCAAACCTAATGTTTCATGAACGCTAGAAATGTGCTCCACCACTTAGCAGTGTCCCCAGCCCTGAGCCTATATTTTCCAATTAGCATTGAAAGTCAAAGTATTATTCCATGAGAAGATTGTTTACTCATAACTAAAGGTTGAATGTTTGTGACCCTTAAAACTCACTTATTAAAATCCTAATCCCCAAAAGAATGGTATTACCAGGTAGGACCTTGAGGAACAGTTAGGTGAGGAGAGCTCAGTCATCCCTTCCATCATGTGAAGAGCCCTTTTATAAACCAGACAGTGCAATCTCACTGAACACTACATCCCTCAATGTCTTGCTCTTGGAGTTCCTAGCCTCCAGAACAGTGAGGAATACATTTCTGTTGTTTGAAGCCATCCAGTCTATTAAATTCTGCTATAAAATGCAAGTAGTCTAAGACACCCATTTATTCATTAGTTCTAGAAATCTGTAGACACTCTGTTGATGTTGAAATCATGCAAGAAAATACATGTTCTGCCTTATAAACATCTTATTCCTATTCAAATTTCATTACTCAGCTTAACCACATTTAAGTCCATAGAATTTTGACAGCTTTGAAAATGACAGTTCTTCCTCAAAAAAATTAAAATTTATCACCTATCTTGGTTACTTTTCTCTCATTGCTGGAACAAAATACCTGACACTCAAAGTCAAGGAAGGAAAGGTTTATTTAGCTCAGTTTGTGGAGGGCTCAATCCATATTCAAATGGCTCCAAGGCAGGCTGGCACATGGCAGAGGGCAGCATTTCATGGTGGTGGAACCAGCAAAATAACAAGGGCAGGGCTGGGGAGATAGCTTGGCGATATAAAGCACCTTCCTGGCAAGCACAAGGACGTGGGCTCAATCCCCAGAATGGCATGCCAGGCCAGCCCCATGCCAAGCAGTCTGCTGAAACTGAGCGTGGTGGCACATGCCTGTAATCCCAGGCTCTGGGCAGGCTGAGACAGGAGGATGGCTACAAGCCTGAGCTGTGTAGTGAGACCATGTACCAAATAAATAAATAAATAAATAAAATCGTTTCTAAAAACCCAGCAAGAGTAAAAGGGGAGGAGCAGTGGCAGAAAGCAAGCCCCTCTCCCTTCCTTCTATTGCATTCAGGCTATGCACAGCTGTAGAACTCACACCCACCACCCCAGCAGCGCTCACACCTATAATCCCAGCACTGGGTCATGAATTGTTCACAAAGTCCAGAAGCTGCCCTATGGCTGCATGAGCCTTTGGGGGAACACCTAGACACAACCCATAACATCACCCTTGAGAAGATTCAAAACAATGATTCTCAGGTTATGAAAACATTCTTGAAGGAAACCAAAAACCTTGAAAGAATAATAGTACAATAAAGTTGGCAGAGTGGACTCCTTTGAAAGGGTCCAATGATATTTGATCATTATAGGTAGTTTTGTGGGAAAAAACGGGATTTGTATCAGATAGCACCTGACTTCAATACTGATTGTTCTCTAAAATTAATATATAATTGGGGTTTCATACATAGCAGAGCAGTTCCATCACTGCAATCTATTTAATGTCAGTCCCTGACACATGTGTTGGTAAAATATTTTTTTTTGGGGTAAAATACTTTTTATAAATATAAAAAACAAAATAAATGTATGACCATTTGCCATTTTATTATTTGTGAGATTGTTATCATCTGATAAATGTAAATATATATTATGTATATTATGTTATCTCATATATATATATATATATTTTAGGAGAATGAAATAAATGGAAGATATTTCACATGATATTTATGCACCACTTGGATACTAGATTGTTTTGAGGCAGTCCTCTCAGGGTGTCAGTCTATGCCTCAAGACCTGTCACTGATTCCAAGATCACATCCTTTATAAAAGACCCAAGTCCTAGCAAGAGGAAAATTAGCATACAGTAGCTCATACCTTATGGATGAATAGCTCTTGGAAATGATGACAGCTAAGGACCATGTATACAGCTAAGAATTAATCTCTTATATCATCAAGTGAAGAAACTTTTTCAGCTTCATCCACAATGTAGCTTATATCCACAATTCTTTTTTTTCCGTATTTAGTACAGGGTCTATAGGGTCTCACTTCGTAATCAAACTTGTAGTGATTCTTCTGTTTTCAGCCTCCCAAGTGCTGGGGTATAAGCACGTGCCACCGTGCCTAGTCTTCATTCCTTTTCAAGACATAATAATAGTTCATTGTATAGCCACACCACATGTTGTTTATCCATGTGGTTGATGGACCTTTAGATTCTTGCTACCTTTTGGTTTTTGTGAATAGTGCTACATTAAACATTCACATATGCATTTTTGTTTAAATACATATTTTTAATTGTTTTGTGTACATACCTAGGAATGGGCTTGCTGGGTCAAACAACAATCCTATGTTTAACTTTTTTGTCTTTTTTTGAGACAGGGCCTCGCTCTGCAGTTCTGGCTGGCCTTGAGCTTACTTTGTCCAGGATAGTATTGAATTTGCAATGATCCTCCTGCCTCAGGCTCCTCAGTGCTGAGATTACAGGCACATGCCACCACTCCTAGCTCTGTTTAATTTTGTAAAAAAAAAACATGCAACCATCTTCCATGATGGATATACCATTCTACATTTCCACCAGCAGAATATAAGGATCCCAGTTTCTACATATACTTATTAGCATTTGCCAATGTCTATCTCTTTTAAATTATTATTATAGCCATTCTGGCAAATGTAACATAACAGGGACACAAAAGGAATGCAGAGATCTCCGATGCTAAGCCTGCTGCTCACCACAGAACTCAAAAGCATGTCATTTGCCTGTGTTTGCATGACCATATCCAAAACAGTATTTTCCAGTCAAATATCCTGAAGCATTTCCCCTATGTTTTCTTCTAGTAGTTTTTCAGTTTCTGGTCTTATATACATGTTTTTAGTCCATTTTGAATTGGTCTTTATGACTGGTGAGAGATACGTGTCTACTTTCATTTTTCTATGTATAAATACTCAGTTTCCTAGCACTATTCATTTATTTATTTAAGACAATCTTTTTTTAAAGATTTATTTATTCATTTATTTGGTACAGGGTCTCACTATGCGGCTTAGACTTCTCATAATCCTCTTGTGTGACAGTCTTGTTATGTAGTGAAGCTGGCCTTGATTTCACTGTGTAGCCCAGGGTAGATTAGAACTCATGTGGTCCTCCTGCTTCAGGCTCCCAATTGCTGGGATTACAGGTGTGCACTATTTCATTCAGCAATAGCATCATTTATTGAAGAGACTGTCTTTTCCTCATTTCTTATTTTGGGCTCTTTTGTCAAAATTTAGCTGATTAAATATTTAGGTTTGCTGCTGGGCTCTATATTTTGTTCCACTGGTCTGTTTGTGTCTGCTTTTATGCCCAAACCATAGTTTCTTAGTTACTATAGCTTTGTTGTATATTTTGAACTAAGATTATCTCCAGCTTTGTTCTCTTTGTTCAAGATAACTCTGGCTATTTGGGGTCTTTTGTGGTTCTATGTGTATTTTAGGATAGTGTTTTCCTGTTTCTGTGAAGATGACATTGGTTTATAAATAAGGATTGGGCAACAAAAAGTAGATAAATAGGGTTTTGTCAAACTGAAAAGCTTCAACAGAACAGAGGAAAAACTATGAACAAAACTGAAAGGCAACTGATAAAATGGTAGAAAATATTTGCAAACTATACACCATACAAGTGGTTAACGTAACATACAGAATGTATAAGGAAGTCAAATAGCTCAGTAGCCAAAAATATAAAATACTATAATTTAAAATGGCCTAATGACCTCAGTAGACAGTTCAGAAATAATCTATACAAATGAACAATAGGTATATCTAAAATACTCAATATCACTAATCATCTGGGAAACACAAATCAAAACTAAAATAAGATGTCCCCTTTCTGCAGTTAGAAAAACCTATTATTAAAAGAGAAAAGTTGAGACTGGGCATGGTAGCTTGTGCCTACAGTTCTAGATCTTGGAAGACTGAAAACAAGAGGATCACTACAAGTCCAATCTGTGTAGTGAGATCCCGTAGTCCCTGTACTAAATACATTTATTTTTTTATTTGTTTTTGGCCAAACCGGTGATTGAACTCAGGCCTTTGTGCTTTCCAGGCAAGCACTTATTCTACTGAGCTATCTCTCCATCTCCTTAAAAAAGAGAAAAGTTAAAAAGTGCTAGTAAGGATGTAGAGAAAGGAAAATCTTTATATGCTATTGGTGGGAATGTGAACTCATACACTATTATGAAAAATTATATAGATATTCCTTAGAAAATTAAAACTAAAACTACCACATAATTCAGCAATCACATTGCTGGGTTGTATGCCCAAAGGAAATGAAATCTGTATGTTGAAGACACATGTGTACTCACTATTTATAATCACTAGGATATGGAATCAACTTAATCTTCATCAATAGATTAATTAAGAAAATATAGCCCATATACACAATGGAATGCAATTCATCCATAAAGAAAAGATAAAATCCTATCATTTGCAACACCATAGATGAATCTGAAGGACATGTTAAACTAAATAAGCCAAAAAATAGAAAGACATATGATCTCCTTGATATGAGAAATTTGAAAAAAAAGTTGATGTCACAGACATTGACATTAGACTACTTGCTACTAGAAGCTAGAGAGAAGAGGTGGATAGGCAATGGGGAAAGGCTGGTTACGGTGCTGTACAACACGATAAGATAGGTAGGTGGAATAAGTTCTGGTGTTTTGCGATATAGCAGTGTGAATATAATGAACAATGGCCAGACATGGTGACACTGCCTATAATCTCAGCATTCTGAAAGGCTCCTCTTACTTCTTCAGTCTTTCCTCATGTCTCATCATCTCAGTGATATTTTCCTAAGCTCCTTGTTTAAGGGAGTCCCTAACACTCCTTACTCTCTTTTATTATTTCCATTTTTTCTCCATATCACTTTCTACCATCCAACATATTGTCTAGTGGCAGTTGCAGAAGAACAGCTTTATTTTTTTTCAGTGTTGGGGATTGAGCCCAGGGTCTTCACATAGAGCTATGACCCCAACCCTTTTTAAAAATTTTAATTTTGAGACAGGGTCTTACTAAATTGAGAAGTTGTACATAGTAGGCTTGAACTTGTGGTCCTCCTATGTCAGCCTTTCAGAATGCTGAGATTATAGGCAGTGTCACCATGTCTGGCCACAGGGGGAAGTTTTTATTTTTATTGTTCGGTGCTATAAACTCAGTGCTTAAAATAGTACTTATCACAGTGTTGTTGGTCAAACATATTAGGTTGAATAACTTTGTTTGATGTCAGTGCAACCACATGCTCGGGATCCGAATAGCCAAGCAAATTAGAATCCAGGGGTGGGAAAAGCCAATGAATGTGAGGTGAGGAGTAAGCAATCCTCCCACAGCTGCTTTTCCTCTGTGTGATACCTGGAGACGCACTGATAATATCTGCAAATTGGTGGAAACAGAAAAAGAAACAGTTCATTTCCGGTTACATGAAGGCAATTCAGGGAGTAAGTCCGTGCCTGGGCTCACTTTTACTTTGGGGTATGTTCAGGTGTCGCAGATCAGCAGGCCAAAGCATGTAAATGACATAAAGACAAGGTTGACTTTGCTACATCGGCTTCCTTTGCATCTCACATGCTAAAAAGATGTTAGGTAAAGTAGTCAAAAGGTAATGAGATGATTAACTTAGCAACATTTATAAAACATGTAGAGGCAAGATTAATCTGTTATGAAGTAAAAAATCTTGTTCTAAATCTGAATGTGAGAATAATAATTCAAACTGAAAAAGGAAAAGACTTTCCTGTTTCTTTGTTTCTGCATTAGCCAGCTTTCTGTCACTGAGACAAAATACCTGAGAATAACACCTTCAGGAAGAAGGGTTTAATTTGGTTCCAGGTTTTAGTCATTGGTCACTTGCCCTATTGCTTCTGGGTCTGTAGTGTGACAGAGCGTCATGCCAGGGAGAAACTTGTGGAGCAAAGCAGTTCACTGCCAGGTAGACAAGAGGCAGAGAGAGCGAGCGGGGAGGAAATGGCTGAGATGAAGACATCGTCCTAGAGGACATGCCCTCATGACCTGCTCCTCCAGCAGGGCCCAACTGCTAGGTTGCCAACACTTCCCAGTAATGCTCTGAAATTATGAAGCAATTAGTGGATTAATCCACTGACAAAGTTATTGCCCTCATGATTCAGCCATTTTCGCAAAGCCAGCAAGCAAGCTCCCAGGACACATTATTTGAGAAACATTGTAGACTCTATCTATCAAATTTTTCCACAGTTCCAAGCTCCAAGCAGTGATCAAATAACCACTGATATGATTTTAAACCAATGAAGATAATGTTAAAGATGTAAGATGAATTTGGTTTCTTCTGGATTTTCCTATGATTCTTCTGTGGCTCATGTACATTGCCTTCACCACATGATTAAGAACTATACAATATAGTACTGAAAACTTTAGAGTGATTATGGAAGAGAGAAAAATGAAAGGGATACAAATAGAACAGAAGAAATCAAATTTTCATTTTGAGCAAAGGAGAAAATTCTTTATATATGAGCTCTAAATAAACCTGTCAGAAGTTCTTTATATGTGATCAACAAATTTAGCAAAGTGGCAGGATGCAAGTCAGTACATAATCAATCACATTCCCATACATTGATCATAAATTCACCAAGAAAAAAATTAAGAAAAACAATTGCAATAGCAACAGCTTCAAAAACTAAACATTTAGGAATCAACCTAAGTAAGAACTTGAAAGATGCCTATAACGAAAATTATAGAACACCAAAGAAAGCAATTGAGGGCATTAGAAAATATGCAGTTCTTATTTTGGAACTGACAAAATTAATATTGTTGAAATGGTATGCTATCAAAAGCAGTCTGTAGGTTCAATGCCATGTTCATCAAAACATCAACAATAATTTTCTAGCAAATAGGAAAAGCAATGCAGGATTTCACCTGGAACCAGAAAAGACCCAGAATAGCAAAAGCCATCTGAGCAACAAGCTCAATGTTGAAGGTATCACTGTATTAGATTTCAAGATATATTACAAAGCTATAGAAACAAAAAAATATAACAGTGACACAAAAACAGAAATGTAAACCAATGGTATAAAATAGAGACAGAAACAAAGCCAAGAGATTATATTCCTGTTTTTTAAAATTATTATTATTGTTACAAGGGAGCCAAAAATGTGCTGTAGAAAAGACAGTCTCATTAACAAATGGTGCTAGGAAAGCTACAGATTCATGTACAAAAAATTGAAATTAGATCCCTGACTTCATCCTGTTCTAAAGTCAAATCAAAATGGATCAAAGACTCAGGCACAAAACCAGGAACATTGAAACTGCTAGGAAATGACACAGGGGAAACACTTGAAGCTCTAGGTGCATGCGTAGACTTCCTGAATAGTACTCCAAAAGCATGGGAATTGAAGAAAACAACCAATTGGATTGCATCAAATTAAAATGCTTCTGTATTTGAATGAATGAATGAACAGAGTGAAGAGACAGCCTCCCAAACAGGGGAAATTTTTTGCTAGCTACACTTCTGGTAGAGGACTGATACTTATAGTATATAAAGAACTTCAAGCCCCATAAAACTATAAACCCAATGAAAAAGTGAGCAAATCAGTTGAATAGATACTTTTCAAGAGAAGTTTAGATATCCAAAAATCGTATGAAAAGTGTGTAACATCTCCAGACTTATGCAAATTAAAACTACATTGAAACTGCATCTTAAGCTAGTCAGTAGCTAAGCGATGAGAAACAATGAAAGGTGGCAAAAATGGAGGGAGGGGAGAGGACCCTTATACCTTATTGGTGGGAATGTAAGTTAGTACAACCACTATGAAATTAGTATGGAGATTTCTCAAAAGACTACACATAGAAATACCATTTGACTGAGCTATACTTCTTCTGAGTGTATTTTCATAATTGAGAACCAGATACTGTAGGAACACATGTAAACTCATATTTAGAGCAGAACAATTACAATAGCTAAACTATGGAACCAACCTAGATTTTCATTAATAACTGAATGGGTGACGAAAATGTAATATGTATGTCACACTGGAATAGCAGTCATAAAGTTGGGTGAAGTTATACCATTTGGAGGGAAATTGGTGGAACAAGAAACCATCCTGTTAAGCAAAATTAGCCAGTCTTAGAAAGTTAACTATCATGTGTTTTCTCATATGAGAAACCAAATAAATAAATAAGTAAAATAAAGGAGAGCAGACCCAAAATCATAAGATAGATTTCTGGAAAAGGGTAAAGAGATTGAAATTGATTAAGATACATTAAATGCATGTAAAGACTGTGCCAAATAAATTTCATCATGTAATACTAACGTGATAATAAAATATGATAAAATTCTATAAATAATTGTGTGTAGCTCATAGGAATATAAAATAATGACACATTTTCTATTATGACAAATACATTCACTGAAGAGCTTGTATATTTTGTTGTGAGACAGTACTCATACAAAAAAACCTAGAATGGTCCCCAAAGGCAAAGATAGCTGCATAAACATAATCAAGTAGTCAAAAGAGAGCCAGACATGGTGGTGCATGCCTATAATCCCAGCATTTGGGAGGCTGAGGCAGGAGGATCACTGCAAGTTTGAGATCAACCTGGAGTACATAATGAGTTCAAGGTCAGGCTGAATTGAACAGTGAGATCTCAAAAAAAAAAAAAGGTGGGGGAGCAATTAGTTGCAATTTATTGGCAGTATGTAGGTGTGCTCTGATTGTGGAGAATAATAGGTACATTGCTAACAGCTACTCACTGTGGAGTGCTGTAAATCAGTCCTTCTTAGAAATGTTAATGGAGTGATGTCAAGATATTTGATTTTTAATATTACATATCACTAAGGACTTCATTTTCATAATTAATACTCCAAATCCTTATGTAATGCTATCTCTATCCTCAGGTACCACTGATTTACTGGCAATACATATCTTCAGAATTAAACAAATTTGAAAATGTTCAGACGAAATGGTTTATTTCTTTCCTGATTAACGAGTAGCTACAGCACAATTAGAAAATGCTCATTCCCAGTTTCTGCTGCTCCATAGTAGAGTGAGTGGATTCAATCCACAGTATGAAAGAAACCAGAAAGAAAAAGAACTGCATATAGCTAGACTAATTTCATTTTCTTTTTTTTTTTTTTTTTTGGTAGAACCGGGGATTGAACTCAGGACCTTGTGCTTGCCAGGCAAGCTCTTATTCTACTGAGCTATCTTCCCGGCCCCTAGACTAATTTCAGAACATACATGGACTCAGAATAGAGGAGCTTTTCATTCATTTATTAATTGCATTTGAAGATTTTAAAAATCATTCTAATGTACATTACAGTTTCATTTTTAATAACATATTTCATGTAGTCCACTAAATGTAGAATACTTTTGATTAATTTTTTTTGGTACCAGGGATTGAACTCAGGCCCTTGTGCTTGCCAGGGAAGTGCTTCTTCCACTGAGCCATCTCCCCAGCCCCACTTTTGATTAATTTAGAATAAATAGAAACCGTACAAAATAAACTCTGAAGCTTAAGCTAAATATATTCATTGTGTCTTGATGTCAATACTAAGAATTTAGTGTGTAATTTTTACCTCAGCGTCAGAAAGCCATTGTTACAGGGGGAAAAGTCACTTCCAACACTTGTGATTCCTTAAGGACAGAATGAGATCAAAAATTTGTGCCATCTTGTTTTCTGGTTATAAGAAGCTACTATGGGACTGGAGGCTTAGCCCAGAGGCAGAGTGCTTTCCTAGCATGTACGTGGCCATGGGCTCACTCGCTAGCATTTCAAAAAGTGAAAACCTAAGGAAAAGCTACTTAGTCTTTGGATATTTATTTGCTATTTTTCATCTTCATTTCCTGTAATGCATGTCTCTTCATATGATACTGTCTTAGTTACTTTGTCATTGCTTAGACCAAATCCCCAACATCCACAAATGAAGAAGGAAGTGTTTATTTAGTTCACAGTTTCTGGAGGTAACAGTTCGTAGCTCGCTGGCTCCAAGGCTGGGTGGCACATGGCAGAGGGGGGGTCACAGATGAGAAACAGTCCATGGCACAGTAGGACAGGGAGAAAGCAGCAAACAAGAGACAAGAAAGAACCCTTTCTGTCCCTGACATTCTATCCAGGCTACTTCTGTCCTTAGGGTTACCCTTACCCCCATTATGGGACACCCGTAATCCTACCCAGAACTATGCTAAACTAATCAATGAACTAATTTAGTAATCACAGGCTCTTGATGCAGCCACCTCAGAAAAGCCTCACCTCACACTGCAGGGGGTTCTGGGGGATATCCAGACACCAGCCATAACAGATACTCTTTGCTATATCAGGCGTGGTGAGCAAAACCTAGAAGTCGACCATCCACAGGAGGGTGATTCAAGAAGGTAGAGTGTTCAAGGAATCCATCATATTTCTGATCTCCTCAATTTTTTTATCCATGTCTTCTTTAGAGGTAGTTGTTAATTCTTTTTCTGCAGTGTTTCTTCCAAGTTGGGTTTCCTCTGTATATTTCTGGACTTGTTTCTGTATTTCAGATGCTATGACTTCAAAGAATTCTTTTTGTTCAAAGAATTCTTTTTTGATTTCAGAACTTATTTCTGCTTTGAGTTCCTCCTGCTCTTCCTGCTGTTGTTTCTTTGCTTCAGATGCTGTTAATTCATGTATTTCAGCTGGAATAGTGCTCTCTGCACTTGTTCTGGGTGAGCATAGTTTTTCCACCCAATGTTTCTGGAATTCATTCTTTATTTCAGATACTATGTATTCAGATATTTCTTTTTTAATTTGGGGAATTACTTCTCATTTTATTTCCTCTATAGCTTTCTGCTGTTGTTTCTTTGCTGCTGTATCTGTTAATTCATTCATTGCAGCTGAGCTAGTGTCCTGTGCCCTAACTGATGAACTCGAGGTCTGGGATTGTGTTTTTCCCCTTGTCTTTGTCATTTTGTATAGCACTGATCTTTGACCTTTGGTGTAGAGCTTTGGTGCAGCTATAACCTTAGCTTGTTATAAGATTTGGGTGCCAGTCTATTAAGTTTGAAATTTTCCAGGTATGCCTATCCTGGATCTAGCTGTTGTGTTCAGTTCCTTTTTTGCTGCAGCTCCTTTGGTTCCCCTCTGTTGGTTCCCTGTTCAGGCGAGCACGAACTGAACTGGGATGCAGAGCAAGTAATGAAAATTCCCCATCTTAGCTGACTTTGGGGCGAGGATCCGGAAAATTGCTGGGATCAGCCCTCCTGTGTCAGGCAGGTCACTCCCCAGGTGGGCGGGCCTGGGCTTTGGTGGGTCTTCTGGGCTCACAAAAGGATAGTGAATGATCTTATTCACTGAGTAGGCTGTACTGGGTTGGCCAGCATGTGCTGGTTCTGGGTCTACAGGCCGTAACCTGAGAAGGCTGGGAAAGGTCCCTCCGGTGCAGTGGGCCTGGAGCCCTCACTCACAGGCCAGGCTGTGCTGGGTTTCGGGCCATGGCGTGGGACTGAGGATTGCTGAGAAATGTCCCTCCGGCGTGGCAGGCTTGGAGTTCTCACTCCAGGCCGACCTGCACTGGGTCTTGGGCTGTGGCGTGGGACTGGTAATCACCTGGAAATGTTTCTATGGCACGGTGGGCCTGGAGCTCTCACAGGGCCACGGGGGGTGGGGGTCAGGGAATCCCTGGGAAATGTCTCTCAGGCACAGCGGGCCTGGAGTTCTACACTCACTGAACTTCGCTGCCAGGGACTCGGGGAAATTCCCACTCGCTCAGTGGGCTTTAGGGCAGGGGAACCGGGGAGGTATTGGTGAGTGGGTCCTGAGGTTTCAGGCCAGTCACTGGCTTGGAGGGCTTGGGGGCAAGGATCTGGATAGCACGCGTGGGAAGAAGCCAGTGGCTCTCCCTCAGACTCACCACACTCTCACTGATCTGGGAAGCCTGGTGAGTCGTGCAAATTCCCACTCGCTGGGAGAGCTTGGGGCGGGATCCGGGAGGCCACTGGAGTCAGCTGCTGTCTCAGGCCATGGGTCTCGCTGTCTCAGGAGGTCTCTGGGGCTGGGTGGGCATGGGCGGGATCGAGGAGGACAGCGGAGTCGGCCACGCTGTCTCTGGCTGGTCTCTAGGGCTGGGCGGGCATGCGCGGGATCCAGAAGAAGGTAGTGTTGAGGCCAAGAATATCAAGGCATGAATCACAGGAACCCAGTTGAAGGCTCAGGGTTAACGTGCACCACTCCTGTCCCTGGGAGCAGAAACTCAGACATACAGCAGAGAGGATTTGTAAGAACTGAAGTGCAATCAAAGAGGCGTTATCAGTAATAACCACATTTGAGCCATATTACCAGAACAAAGTATAGATATAGAGCAGGACTACCAAACAGATTGACTTTTATAGAGAAAGAGATTATTGGATGGTATTTTATATTCTTACTGTCTTTGTCTGATATTTATCTGAGATTGGAGCATGGCTAATTGCACTGGTAGGATTATGTGGCTCTGATTGTGGAAGCCTACTAGACAGAATTAAGCTGATCACCATTCACTAAATAAATCACCACTAGTTTAGGATTAGTAGAGAATTTGCAAGCTATTGCCTGTTGATCTTTTTTTTTAAATGTATTTGGTTGTTGCAGGGTCTCAGTATGCAGCTCAGACTTGTGGTGATCCACCTGCTTTCAGCCTGCCCAGTGCTGGGATTACAGGCATGTGCCACCACACCTGGACTCTGGCTGGCTCAGCCTGCCCTGGGGGTGGGCCTGGCAAGGAATGTAGTGCCAGGGATCAAACTGCAGTCCCTGTGCTTACATAAGCTTGCCTCAGCAGGCACTTTAGTCCACTGAGCTATCCTGCAGGTCCTACCGCCCACTTTTTATAACTCATTAGATAAAAATGACTTTTTGTAGTGTTAGGGATTGAACCCACAGCTTGATGCATGCTAAGCAAGTACTCTACCACTATGCTACATACCCATTCCTAAAAATGATTTTTACTTGTTTAACCCATTGGAAACACTCAAAAAGAGTAATATTTTTGAATACATGGGAATTTTATGAATTTCAGGATCCATAAATAACAAGTTATTGAGCAAGATCCATGCTTACATATTGAATATGGCTACTTTCATGCTAAAATGCTGAGCTGAATATTTAAGGCACATATCACTTGGCCTGCAAGATTTCAATATCTACTATCTAGATCTTTACAGAAAATGTTTTCCAATCCTGGTTTGGAATATAAAGTGCACTGATAAACAGAAATCTCACTATTCAATATATAAGGCTTGATGACACTTAACTCCATAAGGAATTACTCATAATTCTGGTAGACGTATACATCACAGCAGAAAGAAGCTGGCAATCACTGAATATGACATTTTTGTGACTACTACTGATAAAGAGAGGAATTAAATGAAGCAAAACGTATAGGATAGCCTTTCGTAGCTCTCTTCTGACCAAGGATGGGAATATTCCACCTAGTATGTCTAGTGAGCCAAACTCTGCCTCAAACTGGGAGAGTAGTGGGAATTCCTTCCACACAGTGAGTATGATTGCTGCCCAAAGTGCTCCAGGTCTAGTGCCCATTGAACAATTTCCTTTTCTTTGCTTCACCAGTATTGGGTTCTATTCTATGATTTTTCTTTTGCATTGGTTTTCTGATTCGGGTTATCATTCTCAACAGAAGCCTACGCCTTACCCTGAGTTCCAATCTTTTCTCCTTCCTCTGCCTCTGGGAGCTGAATTCTGCTCTGCATAGCTTCCTCTCTTATCTGATGTCCTGCTCTAGTTGGTCCGATGGTTGTGGGTTATTGTTAAACTGATGTCCTGCTCTAATGCAAATAGGTCATCCTAGACCAGGACTCATCCTCAAATGTTTAGTTCTACTGCTCTCCCACACCTCAGCCCCAGGACCTCAGAATCCTTTCAGTAAAGCCTAAGTTTACCTCTTTTTCAGCAACTGATTTAATTCGCCAAACACAATCTAAAGAATATTTTACTACGACCAAGTTAGTCCTTGAAATTTCAGTCTGGCTTTTCCCAAGATTCTTTTCTACACCTTTCTTTTCCTTCTATTGAAATACCGGCATGCATTTGGGTCCAATATACATTAATTACAGTAGCCAAAACATCATGGATAATTAGAACTGGAAGAAAGCCTACAAGTTACAGATGAGAAAACCCATTTGAAGGACCATATAGGGGAAAAGAAGAAGAAAAAAAAAATATATATATATATATCAATAGATTCCAATAGATAAGGACTAAATAGCTTTACTTCCTCCAAAAAGTGCCTTGGAGAGAGAGTGAACTATCCTTAGTGAGTCAATTATGAATTTATTTATTTTGGGTTCATCATAAAAAACCCAATACAAACCAAAGTAAGAGTGAGTCAAACTTGACTTTAATGATTCAGAGAAAGAGAGCTAGAGAAAAAGCATGAGCAGAATCCCATTATTGGGACCATATTCAAAGAGACTTCATTTTCCTAAGAAATTCTATGTTTTTTTTTTTGTTTTTTTTTGTGGAACTGTGGATTGAACTCAGGCCCTTGCGCTTGCCAGGGAAGTGCTTATTCTACTGAGCCATCTCCCCGGCCCTAGCAACTCTATTGTTTGCCATTGCAATTTCCTGTTTCAGCTTTTTCAGTTGTCTTATAAATTTCTGTGATTACTCTAATGCTCAAATCTTTAACAAGGAATACCCCTAAACAAATTTCAAATTGTACTTGCTCAGTTACTTTCTAATTTAATAGCTAGAACAGCACAAATCCTGACCAATAAGGAATCTACCTTATTGTCATCTCACCTGTATCTAACAAGCTAGGGGAAATATAGAACTGAGGCACTATGATAATTTTCCCAAAGGAAATGGACAAAAATCCTTTGCTATAATAGGAAAGTGGTGGGGTGGAAGTAGAGATTCGTATAGAATATGTCCTCCCTGCCCCCGGCTAATTTTTCAGAGCTATCAGAGGGTTCCTTCCTCATAGGGACATTCTTCATACCTTATTTGTGACTGTTGAAGCAGAACGTAGTATAACCTGTCCAATTGGTGCAGTTTCCCTCTGGGTTCATTCTCCTGTGAGTGACCACAGATCGCAAAGATATCTGGATGAATTTGATCAGTCATGTCACAAGGTTCACTGCTGCTACTGCACAGAGTGTTTTTATGTTGTAACAGCTCCTACCCTCCTATGTAACTATTCTTTATATATACATGGTGGCCCACATACTGGTTTGCATCAGTACAGAAGAGCATGAAGCTTGTAGTAGCTGCAAGAACTAAACAAGTGAAAAATAGAGAATGTGGAACAAGTGCTTAATAATTCACAAGCAGGCTCACCATAGGAGAATGATGATTTCTTAAACCAACTAATGCTGTAGCCTGAGCTACATAGTGAGACCTTGCCTTGAAAAGAAATAAGAAAATGAGTATTTATACATTATAATTTATACTTAACAATTAAAAATGTTGTGTGATGTATTTCCTTTCATTAAATTGTTCTCATGTAGTTTTAAAGAAAGAAGTAATTTCTATTAAACACATTAAGTAATCCCCATTTCAAATTGCCCACTCAAATAATAGTTCTCACCCTCTCAGGGCCGGATCTCATAGCAAGTTTCTGATACTGAACTTTTAAGTTTAAGAAACCTTACTTTTATTTATTTATTTATTTATTTATATTTATATTTATTTATTTATTGTAGTACCTGGGATTGAACTCAGGACCCTGTGCTTGCCAGGCAAGTGCTTATTCTACTGAGCTATCTCCCTGGGCCCAAGAAACCTTGCTTCTAATTTTTCCTCCTTTGTTGGTACCAAGGGAGAGCTGAAAAGTAGCTTCAAGTAGACTCTGTTTTATGACAACAATTATAAATTCGCTGAAATCCAAAATCAAGTTTAAAATTGTCTGTAATGCAAGGAGAGAAAAGTGCTGGTGGAAGATCCTCCAGTCTGCATCCTGCTAGCCTCACTGGGAAGGACAGTCATAACTGGGTGCGACAGAGCCCCCATTCCACTATGAAGCAAAGAAGAGCAGGCTCTATAAAAGATGTTTCCATTAATAGCTTAACCACTCATATTTTCAGGAGATACATTTTCAGTTATCTAAATATGAATGTTGTTGAAGACTCAACATTTGCTGGTATTTTGCTTATATTTTATCTCTCCAGCCTTCAATAACCAAAGGTCAAGCATTGTATTACAAAGAGCTCAGATTAGAAATGTAAGCTGGTGAAAATGCAGCAAATGTTCAGATTAAGTGCAAGAGTACATGACTCGCACTGCATGTGCAGCTTACTAAAATGTAGGAAAGAGTTTATCCAAGAATCAACATTATTTATCACATAGCATTTGGAATGTAATGTTAGTAGAATAGCCTATATATCATCATGACTTTTATGAAAAGATAAGAGTTTTAGCTTTTTATTTTGTCCAGTTCAAATAGCTAGCTTATTATTTCATTTCCAGGTATTTTTTTGGTATTTAGAACCACAATTTGTTATCGTCGACAAAGCTTCTAAATAAGGAAGTGTGCATAATTCCTGTAGTGAGCTCAAGGCCAAGATCTACATCTTATTCATCTAATGCCATGATACTTAGCGTACTTCCTGGCACCACGAGAGGTGGTCAGCGATCATTCAACATGACAGTGAATTTTGTTCACTATGTGAAAATTAGCTACTTCTAAATCTCTCAATTGTGAAAAACACACTTCAGATAATTACACCAAATTACATTGTATTCTTAATTTTATTCAAATTTTATATATTTAAGATGTTAGAAAATAAGAAAGCAAATTTTTTCACATAGAAATAAAATTTCCTGAATTATGCCCTGAAGATACCATTTTGATTTGAAAAGAAATTATGATGAAGAAACATCATGTTTTACTGTATCAATTAACTGACAACATAGAAACTCTATCAGTGTAAAATCATTGTGATATTTATAAACTCATGTGATATTGACCCAACCCTTCCATAAATTGCTACTATATTATTACTAGCCCTTTTCAAAAATAATATTTTAACAATTTATTCAATAAATCCCAATACTACTGATTAGTTAATTGTTGAACATATATAGACAAGTTACTTTTTGTTCTTGTGCCTTTTCAGTGGGGAAATGAAGGAGATCGTTAATTGTTAAAATGATGTTCAATAAAGATACTTTTGTAGAACTAGAACATGGTATACAGCTACCATTCTCCATCTTATCTGAAATCAGTACCACAGCCTGCTGCACAATTTCAGATCTCAGTGGCAATGAAGCAGGAGCCATTCAAGATAGACAATCATAAACTCTAACTTAACTCACATTTCTTTCTTTTTCTTTTGTATTTTAGGGAAAGATCTACAGGCTGTTCAGGGTCTTAGCACTAGATCAGACTTGTAGTGTTCCGCCTGTTTACAGCCTCTCAAGAGCTGGGATTACAGGTGCGCAGCCATGCTCAGTCTCAATTGGGGTATCAGCGTATCCTGGGGGTGTGGCCCGAATGGCAGGCCCAGGGATCTAACGCTGCTCTCTATGCCTGCTTGCAGGTGCTTTAATCCGCTGAGCTATTTGCAGGTCCGTTCACATTTCTCACTTACTATATGACGTTGAAACTTATTTCCCCCCCTTAGCTGCTAAAGGAAGAAAACTTAATATACCGCCTTTCCCTAAGAGAAGACATTTGCAGCTGTATCACATGGAGAAAGTACAAGTTTTATATCTTTTAATTCATAAATGCTTAAACTTTATTTGTGCATAATCATCACTCATCAATTCGTTTTATTTGTGTTATTTTATTTTTTATGTATTTGGTACAGGGTCTCACTATGCATCTCAGACTTCCGGAGATCCTCCTGTTTTCAGCCTCCCCAGATTCTAGGTCCTTAGCCCTGGAGTTTCCGGTATAGAACTAGTATTTTTTGTCCTGAAAAGGTGGTTTCCAAGTGATTTTTAAAAACTGCAACAGAATTCACATATAAGACAGATTAATCCACTTAAAACTATAATTCAAACCTTTAAAGTGTATTCCAAGAGTTGTGCAATCACCACAATTTGCAGTATTTTCATGACACTAAGAATAACTGTACCTTTTAGCAGTCATTCATCAGTAATATCTGCCCTGCATGAGTGTGCATGAGTGCGCGTGCACACACACACACACACACACACACACACTGGTTCTTGAAAACACTAATTTGCACTTTCTATTTAGGGATTTGCCTATTCTGGATGTTTGACATGAATGATGTCATACAGCTTTTCGTGTTTGGTGTCATTTTCACTTAACCATCTTTCAAGTGACTTCCATATTACAGATGTATCTGTTCTTCATTCCTTTTCAGTGACAAATAATATTCCATTATATGCATATAGTGGATTTTATTTATTTGTTAGGTGATAGACATTGTGCATTTTTTCTAGTTTTTTGACAAGTACGAATAACACATACAAACATGTGAATTGAAACTGTTGGAGTTGTTTTAAGCATTTTGTGCTTTTCTAACTTGAGGGTCTTATTCAGTTGAAACCATATTTCTATCAGATATACACATAAATAGCTATTAGTACACGCTAATAAAATTATGCTTGGAATGACCCACTGAAACATTACCCAGGACTGGTAAGGGTTAAAGGCTTTCAGGACAGCCTTGATCATAGACTAGTTAACATTTTATGGCAGGCAGCTGGAAAAGAGAAAACAGAAACCAAAGAAAAATTGCAGCTTTTAACCTTCATTAATATAAGAAACACAGAAAGAAGCAAACCAGACCTGTATGTAATGTCTGATCTAATCAGCCTTCGGACACGGTCAGTAGCACAGTTTATTATAGTCAGTTTAAAGCTGTAATGTGGAAATCAAACTACACTTCCTTCTGTTAGAAAAATATCAAGATGTTTTAAGAAAAAAAAATTCCTTCAAGCAAGAGATACACATAAAAAGAGAGAAACCAGAGAAGAAGAAGAATGCCTTTTTCTCTCGCTTTGCACATCTGGGAAACACAGTGTGCAATTCACACAAAGTGAAAAGCACACTGTACCTGCCCTTCAGCTCTCCTTTGTGCTATACATGGGGCTTGCACACACCTCTTTCGGCCAAAGCATATCTTCTTATCCAACCTTGTAAATAATCTCTTTTTAATATTTTTTTATTTTAAAGAGAAAAGAAAAAATAAAAATAATGGTACAGAATTTAGAAAGAAGATAATAGGAAATGAATAATGGTTATTATATTACATAATGTTACCTTCAAAGTAGCTGCTCAGATCATAAAGTGTAGCCATGCAAAATTGATCAAACAATACAAGCACAAACCATTCCTTTTGATGAACTGATAGTAATAGACAGTATATTGATATAATTCAGGTATAAAAAATAAGATACGTAAACAGCTACATTCTCTTAATTTACTGACGAGACATATGCTATAATAATGTCTGTAAGTATAATATCATGTATGCACCTTCTATGATACCAAAACTTTATGGAAACAGTTTGCAATGTATTAATTTATTGAATCTGTCCTGTTAAGGTGTCTTAAAACTGCCTCACTCATATTTGTACTTCAATAAAATAAAAAATAAATAAATAAAAGAAAAAGAAATAGACAGTATAGCTAGCTTACCTATATTGTATATGTGTTTTTTTTTCCTTTCCCCATCCCATTTTTTTTTTTTTCTTTTGGTCAGTTCCTTTCCTTTTCACAATAATAATAACTGTTTTTTGACGGAACCAGGGATTGAACTCAGGCCCTTGCGCTTCCAGGGAAGCGCTTATTCTACTGAGCCATCTCCCCAGCCCCCTTCACAATAATTATTGTGCATTTTGGAACTTATGTACTATTTAAATTACTTTCATTAGGGAGACAACATAAATGTTTATACATGCAAGTCTGACTTAGTTCACTTAAGAGTATGATTTTGCGTTGCATCCATTTACCTATAAAATCCTCGAGTTTATCTTTCCTTGCATCTTTCTTTCCATTGTGTAAAAATACCACATCGTTTTTTATCCATTCCTCCATTGATAAGCATTTGGTTTATTTCCAAGATTTAGCTATTACAAATTGTGCTGCTATAAACATGGGTGCACATATATTGTTATGGAATGATATTTTTAATTCATCTGGGAAGATACCTAGATGAGGAATAGCTGTGTGGGGTGAGACCTTTAATCCTAATTCTTTGAGGAATCTCTACATGGATTTCCACAATGGTTGTAGCAGTCTGCACTCCCACCACCTGGGCCAAAGGAGTCTTTTTTCCCCAAAGCCCCTTCAGCATTTGATATTGGTGACTTCTTGATGGCAGCCATTCTTTGGGGGTAAGATGGAATCTCAGTGTTCTTTTAATTGACATTTCTTGAATGACCAATGATACTATTTCTTAATACCTTTATTTGCTATTCGTATTTCTCCATTCGAGAGGTGGGTATTCACCTCAGATGTCCATTTTTGGACTACATCTTTGAATTTGTGGGGCCTGATTTTTTTTTTTTTCAGTTCTTTATATAGTCTAGATAGAAGGCTTTTGAGTGATGGTTGGTGAAGACTTTTTCCCACTCTGTGGGTTGTCTTTTCACTGTTGATGACTTCTTTCAGTGGTAAAGAACTTTTTAATAAGATGAGATCACAATTTGTGATTCTTTGAAGTGTTTCCCCAGCAGTTTGGGTTTTGTTAATGAAGTCCCCATATACCCCTATGTCTTCAAGATTTCTTCTTACTTCCTCTTCAATTAGATTTAGTGTTTCTGTTCTAATATATACAGATTTATCCATTTGGACTTTAGTGCATGGTGATAGAAATGGGTCTTGTTTTAGCCTTTGGCATATAGAGAGCCAGTTTTCTAACACCAGTTATTAAAGAAGCTATCTTTCATCCAGTAGACATGTTTGGCCCTTTTGTCAAAGATAAGTGCTTGGGGGCATTTGTAATTGTGTCTGCATCTTTTCCTCTGTTCCACTGATACTAAGCTCTGTTTTTTTTTTTTTTGGTTTTTTTTTTTTTTTTGCCAGTATCATGCTGATCTTATCAAAGAAGCATTGTCATATAATTTCAAGTCAGGAAATTTGATGCCTAATTCTTTGCCTTTGTTGTCCAGGATTGCCTTTGCTATTCTAGGGCTTTTCTGGTTCCAAATAAAATTTAGGAATGTTTTATCTAGTTCTGTGATTCCATTTATATTAATGGTTATAACTGATATGTGCTGGCTTAACTTTGTCATGTTATTTTCCTAATGTTTGTTTAGTTGCTTGCTCTGCATTGTGGTTCCTTTCTGTTGTTCTTGAAGTTGTGGTTATTTCTGTCTCTTTCTACAATATCTGTCAGTACTCTTTGTAGTGTTGGTTTGGTGGTTATGAATTTCTTCAGTTGTTCTTTGTCATGGAAGTATCTTACTTCTCCAATATATTTGATAGATAGTTTTGCAGGGTACATCAATATGGACTGGAAGTTGTTTTCTTTTAGGACTGGGAATATTTCACTCTAAGCCCTTCTTGACTTGATTGCTTGTATGGAGAAATCTGCTGTGATTCTGAAGGGCTTTCCTGGATCCCGCCCACTCCCGCCCAGCCCCAGAGACCGGCCAGAGACAGTGCGGGCCGACTCCGCCATCCTCCTCCATCCCACCTGCCCCCGCCCAGCCCCTGAGTCTGGCCAGAGACAGCGGCTGACTCCAGCTGCCTCCTGGTTCCCGTGCCAAGCTCGCCCAGCGAGAGCGAATTTACAGGACTCACCAGGCTTCCCAGATCAGTGAGAGTGTGGTGAGTCTGAGGGAGAGCCTTTGGCTTCTTCCCACACGCGCTTCGCGGATCCCTGTCCACAACCCCTCCAAGCCAGTGACTGGCCTGAAACCTCAGGACCCACTCAGCAACACCTCCCCGGATCCCCTGACCTAAAGCCCACGGATTGAGTGGGAATTTCCCCGATTCTCTGGGCATCAAAGGTCAGTGAGTGTAGAACCTCAGGCCCGTCGTGCCTGAGATACATTTCCCAGGGTTTAAGCTGCCCGTCACCTCCTGTGGCCCGGTGACAGCTCCAGGCACACTGTGCCAGAGAAACACTTCCAGGTGATTACTGGTCCCACCCCACAGCCCCAGACCCAGTGCAGGTCAGCCTGGAGTGAGAACTGAAGGGCTTTCCTTTTTCTGACCTGTTTCTTTTCCCTAACAACTTAATATGTTATACTTGTGCTGAATTTCTAAGATTTTAATTATTATATGTCTGGATATAGATTTATTTTGGTTTTCGCTAATTAGAGCTCTATAAACCTTACTTAATTGTATGTCAGATTCTTTTCCCCTAGTAGGGAAACTTTCTGCTACTACTTCTGCAAATAGTATATCATTTTTATTGACCTGTGCTTTTCATTAGCACCTATAAAACTTATATTGTTTCCTTTGCATTATCTTGTAGCTATTAAATTATTATTTTCTGGTTCCTTTTTATTTTCCTTTCATGATCACTAGCTGAAATTCTATCTTCAAAGTCTGAAAAGCCATCTTCAGTTTCATTCAAGAGATTTTGCCAGCTTTCAAAGGAATTTTTAATTTCCTGGATATCACTTTGAATCTTATTCTTTTCTCTGTTGTTCATTAAATGTTTCCATCATTTCCTTGTTTGCCTCTTATTTTTAATCTATATATTCTTTAGATATGCTGAACATATCTTCCATGATGGTTGTCATTTCATTTTTTAACCTGAGAGGTTATTTCTCATCTGATTTCCTCTGTAGCCTCATGGAGCTGTTTTCTTTAGTTCAGTTAGTATCTTTTTAGAAATTTCATGTATGTGACTTCCAATTTCTTCCATGTTTATGTGTCCTGGACTTGTTTTGGGTGGGCTGGAAGTCTGAAATGCATTTTCCTCCTTTTTCTTGTCATTATCTAACTAAAGTTTTTCTTATTTTATTAGTGTCCAAGCCTCTCTAGGAAAAGTCTGTTGTTCTTCAGGTATATCTTCTCTGTATAGCAGATTCCTGGTTTGTGTCTGTCCCAAGATCTTGCCATTGTTAGTAATTGACCATGGGATGTTGGTATCTGCTAAGCTCATTCCCCAGTCTTTTGGTGTCAAGATTCAGTGAAGTTATTATCCCAAAACTTTCCAGTATTGTGACAGAAGGGAGAACAATTGATTATAACAGATATGTCATCCTAGCTAAAGTAGCACAATTAGCAATAATGATGGCATCAAGCACAATTTAAAAATTGACCAACTGTGATAACTATTGATTTTGTACTTTAGAACAATTCTGTAATTATAATTATATAACAGAACTGATCATAACTTAAGGATTTCTATGAAAAGTGTTTCTGGGGCCAGGGAAATGGCTCAGTGGAATGAGCACTTCCCTGGCAAGTGCAAGGGCCTGAGTTCAATCCCCAGTTCCGCCAAAAGAAAGAAAAGTGTTTCCCCCTGATAGCATGGATTTACCCTGTGGTGGTGAAGCTTAGGAAGGATGTTTTGTAAGATAAAGATAACTGGAAAGGAAGTAGAAGCAAGGCTAGAGGACAAGGTTTGTGAAACTAGAGAACAGGTAGAAAAGGAAGAATGAAGGAGTATTCAAGGCATTATCTTAATGGTCTCTGAGTTTGAAGGATGGCATTAGAATAAAAGAAAAAAATTGAGGAAAAGAAAAAATAAAGGAAAGGAAAGTAAGATGAAGATAAAACAAGATAAAGGAAAGTAAAATTATGTAAAAAATTGAAATGGGAGATAAATAAGAAAGGAGGGATCCCGCTGGAGTGGGTCCCACCCACTTCTTTCATTCTATGTGTGTTTGTCTTTAAGCGCAGTGTTGGTTCACATAACCTACCACCCGTTGGCTTGTATTTTGAACTTTCACATTTCACTAGGCTTGTATCAGTGGTTCTCACCTAGACCTGTCATGTACACCCTAGTCCAGGTGCTACTGTGTTAGTATTATTCCCTTAGTGGCTGGGTGGTGGTATGGAGGAAGGGTCAGGCAGGTGTCTGACCAAGATTCTAGGCTTCCACTGGCTGAGCTGGTTGATGAGTCTGGGGTGCTTCCTGTGTGGGCTGCCAATTGCACAGTGTAGTGCTATGAGCTAGACACCTGGGTTCCACTCTAAATAATCTCTTAAAATACTTGAACAGACTAAATCTATTATATGTGAGACCAACTGTCAGTCACATAAATTTTAGCCCCAGAATGATCTAATTACCAGGAATGTAGTCTTTTTTTCGTATAATAAACAAGAAAAATGATAATGACTTTGATTTACTAGAGTTTTGTTCAACCATGTTTTGTGAGTGGCCACAAAATCAAACATTTTTAATTCACCCTTTGTCTCAAATATCTTAACCTACTGCAAGACAGCCAACTAGATTAATCACAAGGAAGCGATTTAGCTTTCAAAAAAGATTGATTTTTTTTTACAGAAATTCCTCATTTTTAGTAATACTTTTCAGTCCTTAGCTTATTTCCCAGACCTGGTCATATAGTTCTTTCACAGGCAAAAACAGTCTATGGGGATTTTTTTCAATTTGTGAGAAATTAGCAATAAAGAAGAAAATAGTTCTGTTGATTTATCAATCTAATAATCAGCAGCACTGTACTGAAGGAGATTAAGATATGATCCTTGCCCCTAAGGGCCAATACTCTTGCTGAGAAAAGCAAGACATATGCATAAAAGAATTTGAGAATACCATAATATATTACATTATCTCTGGCATAAGAATTCAGACATAGGAGTGATAAATGTGGACTCAAATAAAGATGACATCATGGATAAAGTAAGACTTAATCTGAATTTGGCAAGTGTAGGAATTGATCAGAATAAGAGTGGAGTATTTCTAGCATAGGCGACAGCATGAACAAAGCCTGATGTGAAAGATCTAACATATTGTGAAGTGAAGGATACATGCTCAGAATCAAATGGAAAAAAGACTGCATGTCATAAATGGGGCAAATTATGGTGATTTTTGGAATTTAGGCAGAAATGCAGAAGTTGCTTCTTCTAATGCTGGGATCATCTCACCAGAATTGGGTTCTAACTACATTCTATTCTCACTATGAAATTAGAAGAGACCAAGTTAGAGGATGGGTATGGAACTTGCAGATATGACCAGGTTACTTCAAGTAATGATTGCCAAGTGCTTTTTTTTTTTTTTAAGATCAAGGCTTTATGTTTTTTATTTATTTATTACAGTGTCTCACTACACATCACGGACTCTTTTTTTTTGCGGGGGGGGGGTCAGCTCAGCCCGCCCTCGGGGAGGGGTTGGCACGGCATGTGGTGCTGGGGATTGAACCACGGTCCCGGAGAGCTTGCCTAAGCAGGCGCTTTAGACCGCTAAGCTATCTTCCCAGCCCCCAAGTGCTTAATATGGATATTTTAGGCACTTGATTAGAAGCTTTAGGGTTGGAAGGATAGGAAATGAGTCTCTGACTTATGGAGTTTCCATTGCAGATGTGCGTTTGCTAGGCTGGCTGTTAAGTTTCAATCCTTTATAGTTTCCCAGAGTGCTAGGCTTACAGGCATGTGCCACAGTGTCAGATGAAAGCAATGAATGTTTTATTTTTTTTTTTTGTCTTTTTTGAGACAGGGTCTCACTGTGCAGTTCAGGCTGGCCTTAAACTCACTTTGTAGCTCAGGCTGGTCTCGAACTCACAACAATCCTCCTGCCTCAGCCTCCCTAGTGCTGGGATTACAGGCATGAGCCACCACGCCCGGCTTTTTGAATGTTTTAATTACAAAATAAAGATAAGGAATATAACAGCCACAGAATGAGCATTGATTCTACTCAGGAAACAGAAAAAGTGATATTTTCACTTGATGTTAAAAAAATATTAGGCTTCCAAGAGTATATATGAGAACTTGTGTTTATAGGACCACAATTTGTTATAGCTAAATCTTGGAAACAATCCAGATGGCCATCAATCAAAGAATGTATACAAAAGATGTGGTCTTCTTATACTGTGGAATACTATTCAGCCAGAAAGATGGATAAACTCAAGGCTTTATATATAAATGGATTCAACTCGAGACCATACTCATAAGTGAAATTAATCCCAGCATTTGGGAGCCTGAAAAACAGGAAGGATTACTACAAACCCAATCTGTGTAGTGAGACCCTGTAGACCCTGTACTAAATACATAACAAAATTTTAAAAATAAAAAAGATAAATTCAAGGCTTTTATAGGCAAATGGATGCAACTAGAGACCATATTCATAAAAGAAACAACTCAAACTCTCATGGCAAACATCTTATTGTCTCACTAGTGCAAGAACCTGAAAGAATAAATAAGATTTGAAAGGAACAATAGATACTGTGAAAGGGCAGGAATCTTTTGAAAGGAAAGGAGCAACTGGGAGGAAGAACAGAACAGGAGAGGCAGGGAAGAGATATATATCTAGGTATTTGTGTGGATGCCTTGGATAATTGCACTGCTGATTTCTGCTGGCCCTTTTTAATCTCTTATAACCTTTTCCTTTGTTTAAACCTGTTTTGCATGCTTGTATCTATTAATCTGAATAACTTATTTGAAGACAAGATTATGTAATACAACAACTATCATCCAGTCCCTATTGTTTTGTTTGGTGAAGTCCTGTATCATTTCTAATTTCTTTTTTACTATTTTGTATTATGTTTAGATAATAAAAAAAACAAGAATAGAAAGAAAAGCTGCACACTAAGCTATATGTATAAATAAAGGAAGATAATTTTTAAGAAGATAAAAAAATTCAGATTATTTGAATAGTTAGAAAAACAAAGAAATGGAGCAAGGACAGCAGGAAGAGCAAAAGGGAACAAAAAGGCTTTAATTAAGATGGGTTATGCGCATGCACCAACTCCCCACGATGAATGTAATCATGTATTGCAAAGGGTACTAATAAAAACACAATCTTTTAAAATTTGAAAATAACAATAAAAAAATTAAAGTGAAAATAAAATTATTGCCTTTGAAAAGGAAATTTGGAGACATTTATTCAGTTTTAATGATGCAAGTATTTCTTTTTCTTTTTTGTCGGAACTGGAGATTGAACTCAGGCCCTTGCGCTTGCCAGGCAAGTGCTTATTCTACTGAGCTATCTCTCCAGCCCCTACCACTAGTATTTCTTGTGGGTCCACTACATATGCGATGGAAATGCTGATATGAATAGTACAGTCGAGCAGAAAAGACACATACATACTGTGAATTAGAAGACAAACTGATTAATAGCAACTTAGGGAAGATGTATGGTATGAATACAGCACACAAGAAAGGAGCAACAACTGCCCCAGGCTTGGAATTTGGAAGGCTTTCAAGAGGAAATGATGCCTAAACTGGACCCACAGAGTGAGTTGGGATTAGATAAATGAGAGCTCAGGGGGCTGGCACAAGCAGGTAACAACCTGTGTGAGGATCCAGGGAGAAGAGAAGGCAAAATCACTTAAGCAAAATAAAAGTGCTCTAATTAGTGAGTTTGCAGTGATATTGTTGAAAAATGTAGCTGCATCCAACTAATAAAGAACTCTATGGAACCATTTCAAGGAGTTTGAATTCAGTTCTAATTGACATTGAGGAACTACTGAAGAGAAAGCAGGAGAGTGTTATAAATAGGTTTGTGCTTTAGAAAGCTGTCTTTTATTGAACATGGTTGGGGAAAAGCTAGATCATGCTGGTCAGTTATAATGATGTCAAAGTAATTTAAGAATTAAATGATAATGTTGGTAGAGATGGAGAGGAGTGAGTGGATTCAATAAATATGTAGGAGGTATAATTGGAGTTCTTATTAATTACTTGGTAGTAGGCAGTTTGCGGGGAGAGAAGAATTAAGAAAGATTTTTGGATTGGAGGATCACACTGAGAGAACACATACTGAGATCAGAACCACACAGACAGCGTTATCATGGTGCCTATGAAAATGTGACACGTAAATTCATGAAGTAGTGCGTATTTTTGAAAAATATTCAGGAAAACCTTGAAGCCATAGGCATAGGGAAAGACTTCACAAGTAAGACTACAGTAGCATAGAAAACAGCAAGAACCAGGCTGAGGAGATACCTCAGCAGTTCAAGTACCTGCCTGGCAAGCACAAGAATCCAGGTCCAATCCCTGGTGCCACTTGCTCGGCCTGTCTCAGAATCCCAGCCATACTGTGCTGGCCCTGAAACCAGATGTGGTGGTGCATGTCTGTAATCTCAGCGCTGGGGAGGCTGAGACAGAAGGATCACTAAGAGTCCGAGCTGCATATCAAGACCCTATACCAAATAAATAATTTTAAAGATTAAGAAAAAGGAAATAGCAAGAATCAACAAATAGAACTGTACCAAACCCAAAAGCTTCTGTACAGCAAAGGAAACAATCCATAGGTCAGAGACCATTCTATAGAATGGGAGATTTTTGCCAGCTACTCTTGAGACAGAGGATTACTATTTATAATATACTCAGTAGAATAAGCGCTTCCCTGGCAAGCGTAAGGGCCTGAGTCCCATTACCAGTGCCACCAAAAACAAACAAACAAATAATTCAGCAGACTAAAGTATCTGCTTAGGAAGAACATGGTGGCTGGAGTTCAATTCCCAGTGTGCTGTGCTGCCCCCCACACCGGGTGCACTGAGATGGCAAATGAGACTAGGCGTGGTGGCACGGGCCTATAATCCCAGCGCTTGGGGGACTGAAAACAGGAGAATCACTACGAGTCTGATTTACATAGTGAGACCCTGAAGACCTTGTACCAAATACATTAAAAAAAAAAAGAACTGAGAATTTACTTACTTGAAAAATCATAAAACTAACATTTGAACTACCTTGTGGCCCTGTTATGTCATTTCTTTGTATATGTCTAAAGGAATTAATGCCAGCATCTATAGGGATATCTTATACCATATGTATTGCAGCTCTATTCATAACTGCCCAGGTATTGGAATCAGCCTGAGTGTCCATCAATGAATGAATAGTGTGACATATATATATATATATATATATATATATATATATACACACACACACACACACACACACAATGAAGTTTCATCCATTTGTAAATAAGATTGAAATTGTGTCATTTGCAGGAAAATGGAAGAAACTGTAGAGCATTATGTTAAGCCAAACAAGCTACATTCAGAAAGCCATAAATCACATTTTCCCTTAATATGTAGAATATAAAAAAGATGACATCAAGCTAGCAGGAAGACCATGATTAGCCAAGACACTGATTACGTGGTGGGGAGAGAAAGATCATAAGAGAGTAATGGGTGATGGATGTGATCAACATATACATATTTGGAAACAGCAGTCTGAAACCCAGTGTTTTATAAAATTAAGAACCACTAGTAAAATACATTTTAAAAGATACTTTTGACTTGGACAGCTTGGATGCTAGTTTAGGAAACACTTATCAAGGATTAGTTTTAAGAACAGCACATGATGTGTTCAGCTTTGTATATGCTCATGTTCTGGTGACTGCTGAACATCCTAACAGGGATATATATCGCACAGTTAATTAAATGTACCAAGATCTCAGGAGAGGGATTTAATGCAAAGAATCCTTGACAGAAAATCAGCGTTTTCTTATGTGGAGGGAAGGAGGGCCTCACTGAGTGAGAAGAACAGCTGTCTGATGACATAACGGTGAGTAATACAGATATCTAAGGTCTGGGCAGATAAAGGGGATCTAAGAAAGGAACAGAAGGAAATGCAAGGGCAGGAAAGAAGCTGCAACTGCACAAGTGAGGGGTTTTCCGGGTGTGGGAAGCTTATATGACTTTGATAGAGAAATAGCTGGAAGAGAGAAATAAATTGAATATGTAGATAAAGAATAGAGAAATGCTAGAGCAAGGCCTTACAGGTAAAAAGGAAGCAGAGGCTGTAAGATTCCAGAGGGAAGAGTCTTCTTCCTTTGATAAGGAAAGGACCACAGAAGAGAGCCAGTGGAGAAGGGAGTGAGGTGCAGGCAGCACAGGAAGCTCACAGTGACTGCCACAGTTATGTCTGTATAGTAGGGCTAAGGTTTTCTGCAGAAAGTGAATGGCAGGAAAGGGAAAATGAATTCAATAGAAGAGAAAAGTATGCCATAAATACCGTAAAATTGAAGGTTTCACCATTTCTAACAGTGACTTACAAGTTACCTATTTTAGGCATTTGTGAATGTTTAAAATGGTTGACAAACTCATCAGTATATCTGATTTGCAGGACTTGTAGGAACAGGAGATTAAGGCAGGAAAATTAAGTTCATGAATATTTCTCTCAGCACAATAAGATTGGTTTATACAACCTGAAAGAAGTCTGAGATGCTTTCCTTAGAATCCAACCTACTTTAAAATCTGGTATCTGTCACATAGCCTCAATTTCTATATATTATTAAAAATCCAGCTACTGCTTAGTGGATGTCTCATAGTGCCATGGTATCACACTAACAATGTCTCATCTTGTGGTTTTTGACTAGGGACAGCTGTTTCCCCACCGTACCCTAACACGGGGGACTTTGGTCAATGTTTGGAGACATTTTAGTTGTCAGGTCTTTAAAAATGTTTTTGTTTTTGGTTCTGGAGCTCAAACCCAGGGCCCTGTGCTTGCCAAACATGCATTTCATCACTGAGGTATATTCCCAGTACTGGTGGTCACATCTTGATGAAGTAGTTGTAGTTAAAGGGTAAAGATGCTGCCATGCATCCCGCAGTACACAGAACTGACCCCCACAACCAAGCATTATGCAATGCCAAATACCAGGCATGCTGAGGTTGAGAAACCATGATCTATATCTATTACTTCTTATAATCTTTGCAGCAAACTGACAAGGGAAATGCAATGGTCTCTCATACAGATAATAAAGTGGAGAACTGGGGATATTAAATAACATTTGTAAGTTCGTATCACAAGCTCCCAAGAAAGAGAAGCAGAGTTCTGAACCCCTCCTCTAATTCTAAAGTCAAGGTTTCCTTGTCTCCCTCCCTCCCTCATTCCCTCTTTCCTTCCCTCTTGCCCTCCTTCCCATCTCCCCTCACTTTGCTTGATATTATAGTGAACCTAGGGCCTTGCACATGCTAGGTGAATGCTGTACCACTGAGCTACATCTCTAACACCTTGGGTCAATTTTAAACTACTATATACATGACTACTTTGAATTAAAGATTCATAGATTGCCTTGTATTTCCTACAAGACAAATCCTCTTAGGTATCCTACAAGTTATTTTTTCGAACGAGTTTATTAGAACATTAAAATTTGCATTCTTCTTATCAAAGTTTAACAAGGGCTCATTACTTAACTCTATCCTTATCCACTTGAAAACAACACAGAAACATTGTCCTATAGAAAACAGACTTGAGTTGGGCATGTTAATGCCAACATGGCATATTTTGGCAGTTGTGGCTATTTTTCAACTGAAAAAAAAACACAAGTTTTCATATTCTAGCCAGCAGCAGATTCATTTGCAAATTCTGTTCAACATGATGAAATGGATTCTTTCTGGGCTTTATATTTCTCTGCTACCTTTCATCATGCGAATGATAGAAGGGCCACTTGATAATCAACAGATAGATGCTCAGACTTCAGTGAGGATATACCAGTCCAGATCAAGTGGTAATTAATGCATATGGAACTTTGCTAGGGTTTTTGGCTTGTTTTATTTTTATTGTTTTCTAACCACAGTAACTGTAACTTTTTCCTTTGTGGAACCGTGGCAAGTAAATAAAAAATATGTATGCTCAATTCTCCCTATAAATTGTAGAATTCTGCAGAAAGCCATGCTTCTGTGTTGAACATTTTTCTAATTTGTACACCTGAAAATATGAGCATGAAAATAATTTATGGTTTACATCTGCTTGTCATATGTACCTTGGGCAATGTATTCATCCTGGTGTCTCTGCTACTATCTGAGTATAAAACTGAAATTCTACATGTGGGCAGTTTCCTAAGTCTCAGACAGCAAGAACATTGGTCTTCCTAAGTGTACCTGAAAGCTTAATACGTAATTGCTAGAGAATAAAAGCTAATATTAGTAATACTGCTAGGTGAAGTTTAGTCAGAAGATTTTGTATCCAGATTTTTTTTGAGATAGGGTCCCACTGTGTAGTTCAGGCTGTCTTTGAACTCTCTGTGCAGCCCAATTGTGCCCTTGAACTCAGACCAATTTTTCTACCTCAAGCTCCTGAGTTCTGGTATTACAGTCATGAACCACCACATCCAGCCAAAGGAGATTTTTGTTTTTTTGGGGGGGGTTTTGTATTCTTTTTTTTTTTAATTTATTTTTTATTTTATTTAAGTACAAATATCAATCAGACAGTTTTAAGACACCTTAACAAGACAGATTTGATAAATTAATACATTGCAAACTGTTTTCATACTGTTTCGGTATCATACAAGGTGCATGCATGATATTATACTTACAGACATTATTATAGCAGATGTCTCTTATCAGTAAATTAAGAGTGTAGCTGTTTACTTATTTTTTATACCTGAATTATATCAAAAATTCAATAATTATTTTCCTAGTGGATGACCATAGTACTAGAAGCCCACATAATATCCTGTCCAACCACCATTAGTGCAAATCTTGCCTCTCATAGGATTATGTAGAAGCACGGCGTTATCTATCCCAACTGTACTGTCTATACACACACATCATGATTCTTCCTTTCTATACCCCTTCCTTTGTCTACACCTGTCAAAGGTGGGCACTCCATTGTCATTCAACTAACTTAGGTGCTTGAACTCGACAACACAATCCAAAACAGTCCAGCATTCCACAACAATAGTGAGTTATTCAAAGAAATTGTCGACCATAGCCATTTACAGCTCAGCTTAATATTATGGCCCCGCGATGTATACTTCATTTTTATACTTTTCTGCTGGATGGTTAAGACCTAGATAGAGGAAGACTTATATACCAACACATGAACTTTATATTCCTATGTGGTCAGTGAAGTCCTCTCAGGGTTTATCTTGTAGTCCTGTACATTATTCTGTAGTTTCTTTGTCTGTGTCATCCATGTGGATGAGTCACGGCCAATGCTTGACCAGTTTGCTCTCTGTGAAAGCCTGAGAGAAAGTTTTCTCTCCATGTGACTCTCCCCAGGCACACTATAGAACTTCAGTCTCTTTCCTCTGTGGCTCCATAATCCAAAGAAGATTTTTGAAAGAAGAAAAATCTATCAAACCCTACATTACCTCAATAGGTTGTTATGGATGGAATTCCTAATGAGATATCATTGTCATCAGATGAAGTTTACAGTGTAACACAGTGGTGTCAGTCTAGGATGTTATATACTGAAATCACTGCACCAGCTTCAGTGTTTTTAGAGTGCCTCCATGACTATTATATAGAGGCAACACTAAGAGCCACACATGTCACATTGCTGTGGCCTGAATATTCTTGCTCCCTTATCAATTCATTTGTTGGACCTTAATCATGGATGCTTTAGTGTTAGGAGATGGTTGGTACCTTTGGGAGGCAATTAGGTCATGGAAGCAGAACCCAAATTAATGGGAGTGATGCCCTCATAGAAAAGCCCCCAGGCCTCACAGTACTTTGCCTCTTCCACTGTGAGAACACAGTGAGTAAGCACCATCTACAAACCAGAAAATGACATATTAATATGCTGAGCTGTAAAAGACTCAAGTCAACAACTTCTGACAGTGCCAGTCCTATGGATAACCTACTACTATTATGGACTACTGGACTATATTGGATTACTTTGCTGAATTCACATATCTACAATATTTGAATGGCAATGGAATACCCATCTCTGAAAAAAGTAAACAAAAAAGGGGATATAAACAAAGGACCACTTATTAGTGAATATATGTATATAAAATAGGATAGATATACAGCTACTTTCTCTTAGTTCATTGAGAAGAAAGCTTTGAACTAATAGTATTTGGACAGGATATCATGTCTGCATCCTGTGCTATGAATGACTATTACAAAGACAACAATATGCAATGTATTAATTATTGTAATTATCCTACTAACCTGTTTTGAAACTGTCTCATTAATACTTCTGTCTCAATAAAATTAATATAAAAAACAGAAAATGAGCCCTCACCCGACATCAAATTTGCCAACAAGTTCATATTAGACTTCCCCACCTCAACAACTGTGTGAATTACTGTTGTTTGCAAGCCCCTGAATCCGTGATACTGTGTTACAGCAGTCTGAAGGGACTAAGACAAGAATGAAGCTCCTTTCTTGGGTTGTGCATGTGGTTGGGCTTTGGAGGAGGTGGAGAAGTATCTCTATTAGCAGGTTGGGTTGTATGTCTGAAAGTCCCTTCTGGTATACCTCTCCATAACATGCTACATTGCCCCAAATGCACAATTACAGACCAACAGTGTTTCCTGGAGACATAACAATAAAAACTGGGAGGAGCAGAAAACAATAACTGTTATATTTTTGAAGGGGTTACTGTTTTCTTTTTCCTTTTTCTTTTTTTTTTTTTGGCAGAACCGGCGATGGAACTCAGGCCATTGCACTTGCCAGGCAAGCACTTATTCTACTGAGCTATCTCCCTAGCCCCAGGATTTGCTGTTTTCCAAGGGTCCTAATCCAACTGTTTAAAAAGACTAACCTATTTTTATACTTACGTCTAATCCATAAGATGAATGACTCCTTGGGGAAGACCACTATAGTAAGAAAGTATCACCATGGGCTGGCCTAATACCTAAAGTAAAGCTGATTTTAGAATGGGTTCATTGTAACCCAGGTTTGGGTTATGTAGTTGGTTATGTATTTGGTTTTAGGAAAACCAAGAATAACAGGATGGGTACTGGGTGATAAGACAGAAGGGGAGCTAGCAAAGCTTCACATATCCCACAGGGTGACTGCACCCTGGTGCCACAGAGATATTAGGTCAGTCCCCCTATGAACACATCTAAAAGATATAGAGCAAAGCACTGCAGCTGCTTTTCTAGAAGCGTTTGTATGGCCAGTTATTTCTGGGTTACCTATTTGAGAGTGTATACCTTTCAGACATAATGTTGCTTGCCTGTAATCCCAGAACTTGGGGAGGTTGAGGCAGGAGGGTTTCATATTTGAAGTAGTGGTAGGGTGGTTAGGGATATAATTCAGTGTGAAGGCCCTAGATTGAATCCTAAATATAACACAAAGAGAGGAAGAGAAGTGAGGAAGGAAGGACAACCGGGATTGTGCATATCTCATATTCTACCTCTCGAACATCATGAGGGCAGAACCGGAATAGGAAAAGGCAGCTCCAAGACCTTCATCCCTTAAAGCAAATAAGATCATATTACCCTATCTGGATCAAACTGATGAGCAAGAAACAAAATTTCCCACTCCATTCTTCACAGACTCAATGAGCTCTAAGTAGTGATAGGAGCTAGGAGTTATGCTCAGCACCCTACAGATGACACCACTGAGGTGACCCTACAGCCTCAAAGACACTCCGAAACTATCTTTCCCAGGATCTGTGAAAGGGCAAAAGTTGTACCATGAGGAAAACATCCCTTCATACAATAAAGACTGCTGCTATTTAAGAAGTTCTTTACTAACCAAAATAAGTAACACCTTGAGCTATGAAATCCTATCCAGGGGCCGGGGAGATGGCTATGGAATAAGTGCTTCCCTGGCAAGTGCAAGGGCCTGAGTTCAATCCCTGGTTCTGCCAAAAGAAAAAAAGAAAGAAAGAAAGAAATCTCATCCAGAAAATAATAATCTGGTTTAATTTTTTTTTCAGATCTCCAAGGTTTGAGCCTGGTTTATTTGCCTTTAAAACCAGACATGTAGCTGTTTGTGCCATGCTATAATATTTTTGTACTCTATTACTCTCGCCCCTTTTCTCTCTCTTCTCTTCTTTCTGCCTTATCAGCGAAGCTGAAAAAAATACAGACACTGGGGAAGAAGGGATAAATTCTATGAAAGAAAACCTGCTTAAGGAGATACAGCTGCATAATGCTGACTATATTCTCGACCATTCAATTTTCCAATTGAAGGGACAGAGTAGAAATCAAAGGTTACATATACAAGTAAAGATCAGTTAGGCAGCCAGTATGTCCTTTGGTTTCAAAAACAAAGTCATTTAACTGAATTTCTTGTGCAGTGCAGAGGGTCACCTTAAGTGTATCGTGTAGTAGGCCTGTTCTGTGTCATTTTCCTCAAGGGGAAATAATCAGATCTCAGGAATACCATTGAGTTATCTTTTCTTTGAGGCTAGAGAGAAATTCCATTTTTATCATCTCTACATGATAAAGCTCAACATTTCTAAAATAGCTTAAAATGATAAGAGTCTAAACCTTTCTCAAATTCATGGTTTTTTCCATGAAGCTCAGAAACATGCATAAAAATTGCTTGATAGGAATTCAACAATCTCATTTAGTGAAAGTCTGTATTGCTTCTAACTTTTTCACAATTTTTATTTTAAAAAAAAAATTAAAATTGTCTCTGAAACCCTTAAAAATAAAATACAAGAGCAAAAAAATTGCTTGAGCATTTTGATGAATATAATCAGTAAGAGCTAAAAACCAAAGCATGGACTTTGAAACGTTTCACCTTTATGCAAATCTTACTGGAAACATTTAAACAGGTATGCCACAAAATGTGGCATATTCATCTTTAACATAGAACAGAAAAAAATATGAAATACATGCCAACAGTGATAGCTTTGGAACATTGGTAATGGTGAGACATATAAATTAATAAGAATGAACATGTTTGGTGCTAGAACAAGTAACAGGGGAAGACCAACTTCATATCTTACCCCAAATAATTCATTTGGTTTCGCTGGTTTTTATCAGGAATGTTGGTTACTAAGCATGCTGAGAGTGAGGATTTAGAGAAAAATGTGCTGTGTCTATGCACAGCAAAATGCTGAGTGGGTTTGATTCAAAATTCACCACAGGCCAGGAAAAAGATTTTGCAAAACTCTGGCCCTGTTGCTCACACATGGCCTGGCTGTGTATAAGCCTCACATTGGCTTGGTTTTCAAAGAGCAAAATCATTTTCTCAGCCTACACTTCTCATTAAGTTCCAAACACTTCCTTAGGACATGAAATCTCTCCTTTCTTTTTGTCACTCTTAGTAATGCCAGCTTGTTCAAACAATACTGAAAGGGGCTGCTCTTCACTACTCAGACAGGATGTCCCATTGATGTACATTGCTGGGACAGCTCACAAGCATTCATCTGTTGGTGTCTTATACAAATGTGAACAAATTCTAAGCAGGCTGAATTCGATATTTTCTATAAAAGCTGTGTGATATTGTCAGCACTCACTCACATGAAGAATTTAGTGATTACTTAATGTGTTCAAGGCACTAGACTGAGCCTTAGAATGCGAAGCGGTGCAAGAAGAGGGGTAGTTACAGAAATTGTTGAGTAAAGTGATCTATAGTGCCTGCCTTTACAAAGAGTAGCCGGTGGAACCTCCATCTTCTAGTAATTTCCCAAAATGACTAACAAAGGGCAAGAGGAGGGGAGCCCGGTATGTGATTTCCAGGCCTTTTAGAAAACATGGTGTTGTTCCTTTGGCCACAGACATGCGAATCTGCAAAAAGGGTGATATTGTAGACATCAAGGGAATGGGTACTGTGCAAAAAAGGAATGACTCACAAATGTTACCATGGCAAAACAGGGAGAGTCAGCAATGTTACCCGGCATACCATTGGCATTACTGTAAACAAGCAAGTTAAGGACAAGATACTTGCCAAGAGGATTAATGTGGGTATTGAGCCTATTAAACACTCAGAAAGTCATGGTAGCTTCCTGAAACATGTCAAGGAAAACAATCAGAAAAAGAAGGAAGCCAAAGAGAAAGGTACCTGGGTTCAACTGAAGTGCCAGCCTGCCCCTCTCAGAGAAGCGCACTTTGTGTGAGGACCAATGGAAAAGAACTGGAGTTGTTGGAACCTGTTTCCTATGAATTCATGGCATAAACTGGGGGTGTTGCTCTGCCCTTCAGCACCTAATTGGCTGCTTAAGTGTTCTAGGTCCTACATAAAAATAAAATCATCCTGTGTTGTAAGTGCGGGTTTCTTAGTTGAACAAGTATGTGGTGCCTTCTTCCCTCAGAAATATTTGCAGCAGATTTTCACTATATACCTAGTAATTGTGTCTGGTCTTTACTAGAAAAATACTCTTCAGCATTTTTTCTTGCTGAAAGATATTGCTGAGGCATTATGCAGGTGTATACCCAAATATTCAAATATTTATAAAATATTTATATTGGCTTAAAGATCCTGTAAATCATCATGGGGAAAAGATGTATCAAAATAAATGGAAGTGTAGACAAAGGAAGGGTTGTAGAAAGAAAAAATCATGATGTGTGTGTATAGGCAGTACAGTTGGGATAGATAACGCTGTGCTTCTACATAATCCTATGAGAGGCAAGATCTGCACTAATGGTGGTTGGACAGGATATTATGTCGGCTTCTAGTACTATGGTCATCCACTAGGAAAATAATTATTGAATTTTTGATATAATTCAGGTATAAAAAATAAAATAAGTAAGCAGCTACACTCTTAATTTACTGATAAGAGACATCTGCTAAAATATCTGTAAATATAATATCATGTGTGCACCTTGTACGATACCAAAACAGTATGAAAACAGTTTTCAATGTATTAATTTATCAAATCTGTCTTGTTAAGGTGTCTCAAAACTGTCTGATTGACATTTGTAGTTCAATAAAATAAAAAATGAATAAATAAATAGATTCTAATAAAATGTTCTTTATTGTTTAGCCACACACAAAAAAATAAAAATAAAATAAAAATAAATAAATGGAAGTCATTTCAGAAACAAATGTAAGTACATTTCAGTTTAAATTGTTTAAAGCAAAAAAAATTTTAAAAAAAGAGTAGCCAACAGTTATCGAGCAGTTACTTTACACCAAGCACAGTACTAATGACTGTGTGTAAGTTCAGTTATTCAAGTCTTACAGCACTACTGCATATTCTCTTTTGTAAATGAGGAAACAGACATAGAGAAGTTAAGCCATAGCCACACAGCTAGTGATGAGAGCAAGGTTCAAGCCTGGTTTATTTGCTTCCAAAGCCGGACATGTAAATACTATAGTCTAATGGCTTCAAGAACTCAGAGCTGGTAGGGGAAGGAAGCATGTTCACTGACCTCTAATAAAAGGCACAACATGGTAAGTTCTACAAAAGATACAAGGAAACTACTACAGAAGCACAGATTAAAAGTAAATTCTGAGAAAGCTTTGTAACGAAAGTAAAAATTGCAATACACCTTAAATGACAAGTAGGCTTTTAGTGGATCAACATGAAAGACGTATATTTCAAGTAAATGACTTAAGTCATAGGGTGACAAATACAACATAACTAATGCAGTATGGGTATCACAGAATAAGGAGCCATGACAAAAAAGCTGGAAAGATTAGATCCACCTCATCATATGCTTTAAACACCAAGTCAAGATGTCAGGATTTTATTCTTGCTTTTAATAAGTAATGGAAAGTCAATAATGATTTTATACAGGCAAGTGATATAATCAGATCTGTGATTTGAAGAGAAAATTCTTCTCCCCCCTCCCCGGCTCTGCCCACACTGACGGCAGGATATGTGGCATGATATGTGGTGCTGGGGATTGAACCACAGTCCCCTGCACCTACCTAAGCTTGCCTAAGTAGGCACTGTAGACCACTGAGCTATCTTGCTGGCCCTGGAAAGAAAATTATTGTGGTATCTTTAATATTGAAATGGGTATCCAATAGAGAGACCAAAGACCACTTGTATAACTCAGGATATTGTCTAGGTGAGGGATGGGTAGCAAATGAGAAGATTTTCAGGGGAATGGGGTACAAGCAACTAACCAGAAATAATGTTGTACTTAACAGTGATAGAAAATAGTAACTGACAAAGTGTGAGAGCAAGCTGAAGAGGCTCTCAGTATTCTAGCCTGATTGGATCTGTAGATTATTGTGCCCATGACCAAGGCGACAGGCATAAGACAAAGGCAAACCTGAAGGCTAAAGGAACAGACCATGAACTGGGTGATTACCGTGGAGCAGTAGGCAATCACTTGCCATAGTTGAAGCTCAGAGAAAAGTTAGAATCTAAACTGGAGAATATAAGCTAAACAGGATGAAACTACCCAGGTAGAAAATTACTAAGTAAGGGAACATTTTCTCCTTCAGGAAATTGAATAGGTTAGTGAGGAAACTACATCCAACAAAGAAATCCTAAAAATCTGGATGCAATATTGAAATCGTTATCTTTAAAGTGGAGCTGAGCAGAAGTTAAGTAAGGGGAGTGATCAGAAGCCAAAAACTAAAGCCTGGCTTTCTGGAGGTGATCAAGCCAGTTTGTCTTGGGAAGATCTGTATCCCAGATAGAACAGAGTCAGTATTAGAGGAGTGTGTGGTTGGACCAAAATAAAAGATAAAACCTGATATCCAAGCAAGGGAATCAGGCTGACTGGAGACGCCACCAAAAAACCAAAATCCTCTAATGCAGAGGTTACTTCAATGAGTGGCTCAGAAAATACTTCATCTCTTCATAATGATATTTACCTGCTTAGGGATTCTGGAGAAAAAATGTTTTTCCTAAAATTTTTTAGCCACATGTGTACATTTAAGCACTCTGAGGAGCAGAATACTATCTCTATGACTTCAAAATCACCAGGCAGAAAAGTTGCTTTGTGGTGGTCCTTGGTTAATAGCACCCCTAGGCACACTGTAGCAGCCAATGAAAATTTTCTCTGGAAGAATTTAAAGTGGTCTCAAAGAATTCTCACAGATGAAATTCCAAAGACCATGAGCTCATAGTGAAAAAAAATACTGACTGTACATAGAAACAGCTGGTATGGGTGGAAATCTATAGAAACAAACTTAGAGAGATTCATAAAGGTAAGAATAATCAGACATTGGATATGAAATAAGTATATTTGACATGCTAAAGTAAATGGAATTCAATAATGAGTATGAAATAAGAAACTTTGAAAAATGATCAGATAGATTAGGAAAAAGATCCAAATGAACTTTGACAAGGGAAAAATATCATAATTTAAATATAAAATAAAATCTCTTTGGATGGGTTAAGCATGAATGCTGAAGAGAATTTTTAAATTGCAAAATGGATCAGATATTGCAAAGTAAAAAGCATAAGGACAAAGATATGAACATAATCTGGTAGAAATAGACATTAAGGATGGAATAAGAAAGTCTAAAAAATACCTAATGAGTTTGCAGAACAGTGGTAGAAATAATGTTAATATGTCCAAAGATATAAAATGTTTAACAGGCCTATAATCCCAGCACTTGGAAGGCTGAGGCAGAAGGATTGTTGTGAGTTTGAGACCAGCCTGAGCTACAAAGTGAGTTTAAGGCCAGACTGAACTGCATAGTGAGACCCTGTCTCAAAAATAAATAAATAAAATGTTAAAATTTTTTCAAGATTTAATATAAATAAAAAAGGGCTGGTGGAAGGTGTCTTGAAGCATAACAACACTGATAGTTGGAAGGAAACAAACTCAGGAAAAAACCAAAACTCAGAAATCACAATTGAAAATGACTAAGGAAAAAGATCCAAGAAAATCCAGTGTCATGAAAACAAAGGGAAAATGTTTCAAAGGTCCTGGTCAGTGCATGCGTGTGTGTGTGTGTGTGTGTGTGTGTGTGTGTGTGTGTGTGTGTGTGTGTTACTGGACATGGAACTCAGGGCTAAACAAGTGCTATACCACTAAGCTGCATCTCCAGTCCCCATGGTCAGACAAACCAAGAAAGATGGCAATAAGTAATCATTTATTGAGTCAGCCATGAGTCAGCCATGTGCTAGGTGGATGCAAAGATAACTAATATATGATCCTTTTATTCAAAATTTAGCAAAAGTATATATCAAGATTTATAATCTAATGTGATTAAGCATGTAATATACAAAAATATGCTCTTAGGCAAGAACTTATTCTTTTGTAAGGATTTTTCTTTCTAACGAACTCCCCTCAGCTATTTGTCTCATGGTTGATCTCTTTTTAAGAATTCTGAATCCTCATTTATATTTCCATCCAAACACAGACTATCAGCTCCTTCACTTTCTTTATCCACATAATTTTGGGTCATACCATATTCTTTAGAATCCCAGTACCTGGCATGAGCATGAATTCTAGATGTTCAAAGAATATTTTCGTGCCTGTTAGGGTGTAGACTAAGCAATGCTACCTTGTTTTTCTTTTCCATTCTCTCTGTTGTCCACTTAGTTCAGGATCTCCTAGCACTCAGCTGGGATTTTCATCACCTCTATATTTTATCTCTGATCATAACATTCCAAGCTCAACCTCTCATTCATCTTAATACAACCTTGTTCATAGCACTATGACTTCATAGTGGAGATATTTGCTAAATAAATGTTTAAGTAAAAGAATGTTCCATCTAAAATTAAACAGAATTAAGTGTCCTGTTGTCAAGGCAATATTTTTTCCCCAATCAATTAAAGAAGATAGCATGGGAGGGCACATTTTATGTAGTCAGTTTCTTGTATTCCACCAAATTTCTTTCCAAAACAGGCTGTAGTCAGTGGCTAACTGTGTATGTCTGAATGTGTGCATAAAGAGGAGACATGTTCACACTGAAAAGTTTTACTTAATTCAGCAAAGATTTGCTAAATATTACTATGTGCATCTCTGGTATCACAATATAGAACAAACTATATAATATAAATGAGTATTCATACCAATCATGCAAGGTAGAACATTAAATATTTCAAACAAATCAAGATAAAGTATAGTACAAAGGAGTCATAGGACAGAAACAGCCCATCTGGACCAGGAGGAAATAAAATAAAATTCCATAAAGTTGGTGTTATCTGAAGTTAGTCTTTAATGATGAATATGATTTGATAGGCAGAGATTTAAGGCAAAAGGATGGCAGGGAGGAAGTGATATATTCTAAACATGAGTACAGCTAAGGAGGAGGGAGTAGAATTTGTTGAACTGGATCAGTTCAGAATTGCATTAATCCGTGAGTAAAAGAAATTTGATTCCAGTGCCTGAAACACATGAGGGGTTATTTGTCTCATGTAATGAGAAATCCAAAGGTAGGCGGTTGCTAATGTTGGTTTAGCAGCTCAAGAATGTCAGAGCTGTTTGTAATTCTCTTGACCTTTCTCTCATGGTCCTAAGACGTCTGCTGGGACTGAAGTGTCACATTCAAATACGAGACAGTGGGAAGTAGAGAGTCAAAAGGCAAAAACGGCTTCCTAGAAACTTCACCTTTTGACTTCTACTTGTATCTCGCTGTCTACTTGTATTTGCAAGAAAATAGGCAGTATAGATGTTTTGAGCTGGACACATTATTACAAGGAAAAGGTAGGGGAAAGTAGACACTGGCTAGGTAGCTGGCTCAGCCAAACAAATCATGTTTGGCTTTAGCATTAAGAGTGGAAATTCTATTTATTAAATATGAGCCAATCAATTTGGAAAGAAAGAATATATAATGTATTTCTTATGCCTGCCATCTTTTTGCTTGGCTATAGCTTTTCATTTGCTGGTCCATAATTAAATCTATGCTCATCAAATTGGTCAAGCAATGGCCATGACTCATCCACAAGGCTGACACTGGCAAAGGATCTACAAAGTACAGTATGGGGTTACAGGATAAATTCTGAGGTACGTCACTGACCTTATCAGATACAAAAGTTACATTTCTTGTTATATAGGTCTCACTTTTCTTGGTCTTAACCATCTAGCAAAAAAGTATAAAAACAGGATATATAAAGTAAAGCCATATTAATATGGTGAGCTGTGAAAAGCTCAAGTCAACAACTTCTGTGGATAAATCACTACTATTGTAGACTGCTGGACTGCGTTGAATTCTTTTGCTGAATTCATGCACCTATAATAATTATCTTTTTGCACCTATAATATTTAGAGGTGGAATATCCATCTCTGACAGTACTAAACAAAAAAGGGGATACAAAGGAAAGACCATTTTGTATTTGTATATACAGAATAGTTAGGACAGATATACAGCTCCTTTCGCTTAATTCAATGAGTAGAAGGATTTGTACTAATAGTGTTAGGACAGGATAACCTGTCTGCTTCTTGTACTATGGATGACCACTAAGAAGATAACAATGTATAATGTATGAATTATTGAAATTGTCTTATTAATCATTTTATATTATCTTCTTGTTGTTTCTCAATAAAATAAAATCTGGGTAAAACCAAAAAAAAAAAAAAATCTATGCTTATCATAGAAGGAGCTGTGGGAACAGGAAGGAGGGTTCCTTCAGCTGCTTAGGAAGGACTTCTCAGCAGAGATCCCTGAACTAAGTATGGGAGACCAATGAAGGGTGGTTTGGGTAGAGGCCCAGAACGAGAAGGAAGATGGAAGTTTGTGTGGTTACAAGCATTTCAAGCTGGCTGATGCAGAGTACAAGAAGGATTTGATGGATACAAAGGAAGGACTATTTTGTGTCTGTATATACAAAATAGGATAGATATACAGCTACTTTCTCTCAATTCAATAAATAGAAAGATTTGCACTAATAGTGTTTGGACAGGATATCGTGTCTGCATCTTGTACTATGAATAACAACTACGAAGACAATAACATGCACTGTATTAATTATTGAAACTGTCTCATTGCTATTTGTTTTTCAATAAAATTAACAAAAAAGAAAAAGAGGATGAAGATGAAGAGACAGGCAGGGCCAGATCACAAAGACTCAGATTGTGAGCTGTAGTAAAGGGTTTGAACCACAACATGAGCTTTTAAATTAAAAAAAAAAAAAAAAACAGCAAAAGTGTTTTCTCAGTTACTTGCTTATTCTCTGCCATCTTTCTTGATGCATTCTTTGAGAGCATTTTCTTTATCTTGTTCATTATTTTCTTCCTAGAGCCTACTGTTTTTCCTGGCCCCTGAAGTCCACTCTGTGAATCTGCATTCTTTGAAGAATGTAATGGAAAAAAGTGTTGTACTCAGTGTCCAGTGAAAAATTTGTTATTGCAAGAGTTTATCCTTTAAGCCACACATAAAGTTGATCCTTTTGTATTGTTCCAGGTCCCCTTATAAGCAGAGAAAATGATAGGATTAAAAGCAGAAGAAATGCATTAGGGGTAATCCCTATGACAGATAATGGGGAGGGAGACGGGAGAGCCTGATAGAGCCACCAGTCTACTGTGATACAACGCAAGTGGAGGAGATCTTGAGTGAAGGAGAGAGAAGGAAGGAAGGAAGGGAGTGATGCAGGGAGGAAAAACAGTGGAAGGGAAAGAGGGGGGGGAAGGTGGGAGGGAAGAAGGGGGAAGGAAGGATCTTGCCCTCCTTTGTAGGTATAGGGAGGGTTTAGCAAGGTTGTCATGGAAGCTTTGAGATATTCACTAGTCTGAAATGTCTGGTGCCTCCTATGAACAGGCCTGTCTAGTATCCCTGTTGGACTCACTCAGTGACCCCTGAATGGCCCAGATGGCATGTGGTCTCAGTGAAAATGCAATGATGCTTTCAGAGCAACAAAGTAGCTTGGTCACTCTTCCTGAAGCCAAGAGATCTGAGAACCTATTCTCAAGGGTGTCACACCTGCCAGTGCCAGCATTGTCAGCAGGGCTTCTGCTCTGCTTAGTGTCTTCCCCATAAACTGCTAGTGAGGTTCTGTTCATACCTTCACTCTTGTTTTCAAGTTCTGTGAACTCATCCAGAACTGAAGTACACCTTGCTCATAACTCCCTCTGTGGGTTAGCGATCTGACCCTGACTCCAAGCCCCTATGGCCAGCTCCTCAGTCCAAATTGGCAAACGGCCACATTCCTGTTGCCTGTCCTCACTCTAGGATATTTTTAATGATAAAATTCAACCTTGTTAGGTTGTTCACAGCCTCCAGGGTTTCTGGAAGACTTCTTGATAGATTCAGATGTTCTGCCATCTGTCTGTACTGCTCTGGTCCCAGGGATCTCACCCTATAGAGTAGGTTCATCCTTTAGACCCAGGCTCTAGAGTTAACTGAGAAGTTTTCAGAGCCTACCCAAGATCACGTGGCTTGATCGTACAGCCTGTGGTGTAAAATAGGACTGTGGTTTGGAGTGTACTTCTCTAAACTACAACTTGCCACTGCCTCTGGTTCACAGAAACATGCACATTGTTGTGATGATTTACTTGCCTGATGTCTTAATTACTTTGTTCTCATCTTTGGGACAAAATATCCAACACCTAAAATTAAGGAAGGCAAGGTTTATTCAGCTCACAGTTTGTGTAAGTTTCAATCCATACCTGGTAGGTTCCAAGGCAGGGTGGCACATGGCAAAGGGCAGCAGTTCAAGGCAGCAGAAAACAGCACAACAGCAAGAGCAGAAAGGGAGGGGCAGGTGTAGAGAGCAAGCCTCTCTCCCTTCCTTATGCTGCATTCAGGTTATCTGCCCCAGGGCAAGTGTAGCACTAACACACATGATCCCAGCAGCACCCACACCCATAATCCCAATATTGGGTCATGAATTAATCACAAACCCTAGAAGCCTATCCCATGACTACATCAGGCTTTGGGGGGGGTGGCAGTGAACTATAACAGCTGTAATAACCTTCTTCCCCAAGGCTAGACCTTTCTGAGGGTGGGACAAGACACTGGTATCTAGTAGGCAGTTCAAAAGTGTTTCTAGAATAAAATAATGTAGAGATGAATGAATGAGCAAACAAATGACCCTTAAGTAGTCAGTTCACAGACATTTCAGATCAGTTTCTGAGGCCTTTGCATCTTAAAGGGGTCTCACACTGTGACTCTGGATGTCTCCCAGTGCCACTACTTAATAATCAAACCATGTCTTCTAAGATGACCTTTTCCATTTACCCAAGCTGCTTACCTACCCAATAAAGAATGGGAGTAGTTGAAGTTCTAGAAATATGAACAGCAATGGGGTTTTTGCTCAACAATGAAGAAAAAGCTAACAAAAGGAACTCTAAGATATGTTTCATCTTGGTGAGGTGGGCATTGTGCCAGAGGCCAGTGTAGTTAGAGAATGAAGGAAATGACAATAGCTTTAGTCAAAAACAAAAAACCAAATAAAGATTTGACTGAGAAGCAGGTAAACTGGCTCAGAGTTGCAAAGGTCCTATCTGGCCGCCACGTCTCCTTTATAACTGAGCTCAGTGGAGTCCATGTTGCTTCTTCTGGACCTTCATATATAGCCTGTGCTCAGTACTGGGCCTAAGCATGAAGGGTTTCTTGGTAACTGTCTCCTCTTTGCAGGTCACACGGTATTCTAGAGTATTAAAGGGCTGATGTCAAAACAAGGCTTTGGCTCTAGCTCTGAATACGCGAAAACAATACAGAAAACAAGAGAACAGATGTCAATGAAACATACTTGGAAGAAACTTTTAAGATATTAATGAGGTGTAGGAAGAAAAAATATTATCTAGAATCCTCTCGATCCTCCCCATTCTAACAGCAACTATGATGTTATAGTAAAGACTTAGCAATCAAAAACGTGGTTGCCGAGTCTGTCATCTTTGTGCTCAGAATAACAGCTTTGTTTCTTATAGCAGTGTAACCCTGGACAAGCTCTTTAAACCTTCCAAACTTCATTCTTATATAGAAAATGGAATTTCACCCTCTTTACTTGCCATTTGTAAAAAGAAATACAAATTCTGTGCTCTTAATGATACTACATGGTATCTAATGTCCACCTTAAGTGTTTTGTCTTTGTATAAAATACCCTCTTCCCAAACATGTATTATGTTAAATGTGATTCCTATATTTCTGTAGGATAAAAAGTGATCAAACTTTAAAAATATCTCCATGTTCACTGGAAACACTGAGAAATAAAAAAAAAAAAAAACAACTGTGTTTAGTTGGGTGCAGTGGGTCATTCCTGTAATTCCAACATTTCAGGAGGCTGGTGCACAAGGACCATAAATTCAAGGCCCTCCTGGGTAATTTAGAGAGACCCCATGTTCTCAAAACAAAAACTAAGAAGGATGGGGCCGGGGAGATGGCTCAGTAGAATAAGCGCTTCCCTGGCAAGCACAAGGGCTTGAGTTCAAACCCCAGTTCTGCAAAAAAAAAAAAAAAAAAAAAAAAAATTAAAAAAGGTACATAGCTCAATCAATGTGAAGGTCCTTGATTCAATCCCAAGTACCAAAACAAAACAAAACTCACCCTGTTTTGTATTTGTTAAAGGACATAGTTTAATGACAAAAAAAGCCAACTCTCCAAAAATATCTCCTGACCATGCCCTTGTAGGGTCTGAATTTCGGTTATAGTAACAGTATGCTTAAGGCCTGATGTCTTTAGGTATCATTGATAAACTTCACAGATACCCGCTTAAGGGTGATCATCCACAGTAAAGAAAAGACAAGTGAGCCGGGCGTGGTGGCGCAGGCCTGTAATCCCAGCACTCGGGAGGCTGAGGCAGGAGGATTGTTGTGAGTTCGAGACCAGCCTGAGCTACAAAGTGAGCTTAAGGCCAGCCTCAACTGCATAGTGAGACCCTGTCTCAAAAAGACCAAAAAAAAAAAAAAAAAAAAAGAAAAAGAAAAGGCAAGTGATAGGCATCTGCGTCAGGGTTTTGCTGTTGGCTCACCTGCATTGTACACATAGATGGTATTCAAAATATTTAATATGTAGTATAATACACTGGGGAAGCTGAAGTTCCCCTTAGTGACTAAATGAAAACACTTGAGGGACATGCCAGTTGGC